>VMDO01003913.1:7734-134410 GCA_007922755.1 Pedetes capensis
TTTTTTTTTTTTTTTTTTTTTTTTTTTTTTTTTTTTTTTTTTTTTTTTTTTTTTTTTTTTTTTTTTTTTTTTTTTTTTTTTTTTTTTTTTTTTTTTTTTTTTTTTTTTTTTTTTTTTTTTTTTTTTTTTTTTTTTTTTTTTTTTTTTTTTTTTTTTTTTTTTTTTTTTTTTTTTTTTTTTTGCAGTACTGGGGGTTGAATCCAATGCCTCACGCTTATATGCTTTACAAGTGCTGGACCACTGAGCTGCATCCCCAGCCCCACAAATCACTTTCAAGCAGAGGCAGCTATCACCTAGAACTCCAATTAGCAGTGACTGGCATTTTAAATAAATGAAAGTGGCATGGTGGGAAAAGGTGCATTACCCAGATAAAGAAGAGGAAGTACTATTAGGAATAGCTTATCGCTGTTACTTGGAAATGGCTTTTTTTGCTTTGTGAATATTTTGCAAAATTTTTGTATTTTGGTCAGCACTCAAACAAGCCCACCTGGGTAGGATTGGATGTTCATGGAAGCCAATTTGAGTTATTTTCTAGTAGCCAGAGAATGAATAGTTCCTGCTGCCTTTTGTTATTCAGCCAGAGATCTCCTATGAGTTCCTCTTTCTACATAAGTTAAGATTCCACCATAGGAGCACCATTAATTCTTACAGGAAACGGATGTATTTTGGAGTTTTTTAGGTTTTCTTGGAAACTGTAGCCTTATTATGATGGACCTCCCACAGCCATACCACCCTGGCATCCAATCCCCTCTGATTTCGGAAGCTAAACGGGGTTGGGCCTGGTTAGTACTTGGATGAGAGACCGTATGGGAATACTGGGCGCTGTAGGCTTGGGAGAAGGATCCAGCAGCCCACTCCCAAAACAATCAGCCATGGAAAACCCTATGAATAGCAGAGGAGCACTGACAATAGTGCGAAGCATGCACACTGTCGGATAGTGTTTCATTCTGCTGTACATAGTGTCACTATGAGTCAGATCCAGCTCAATGGCACCTAACAACAACGACGTGATGGAGTATGTGCTGATTGTTTAGGAAGCTAGAATTTAATTTAATTTAATTTAATTTTGTGATGCTGGGCTTCAAACCCGGGACCTTGCATAGATTAGATGAGCACTCTACCTCTAAGCTGCATCCCCAACCCTTGTTTTGCTTGAAACAGTCTTAACTACATATTCTAGCCTTGAACTTGCTGTGTAGCCAAGCTGGGATTACAGGCATGCACCACCATATCCAGAAGAGTTTTGTACATTAAATGTAGCCTTTAACGGTTGGTTCAAATGTTTGCTCCAGCTAGCCACAATAATCTCTTTATCAAGAGATAATTATTGTGTGACTATCTTTCATTTTAAAAAGAGCGATTGTTAGAAAAAGTGACAACCTTCAACTCACCGAGCTAGTTGGCCTTCCATTCCTGGTTAACAAACTGGTAAAGAGGTTTGGGACCTATTGACTCAGCTGCCACCTTGATTTCCTAGAGCCCTAGATGCCACAGCCCATCTGTAAATAGGTCTTCAGATCTATTTACAGCTGTCTCCACCATTGAGCATTCTCTACAGAAGATGTGCAGAGATAGGAATGAGGATTTGCAGGACTTACAGCCCTAGTTAGATTCTATTTTCTAGTTGCAGAGTAACACCTTCTTGTGCCTAGACAAGAGTTATCACATTTTACCAGAGGGGACATTATAGAAGGCATGGACCACCATCCCAGTCTGCCTGACCTTATTAGCCTCACACTCACATTAAATGTTTTTGTCACTTTTTGATTTTTAAAGCTCTTGGTTCTCACTAATTGGTTAGCAATGTTTTTTCTTTATCAGTAGTTGTTCTAGAGGTTGCTGCAGAGGGGTGGATGGGTATCCACAATCATGTAGGAGTCCTCTTTAAGAGTGCTGTGGAACTCAAACACCTGGGTTCTGACCCCTTTTCTACCACTAACACACTGCATAACCTTGATGGGGGTCACTTGCCTACTCTATTTCTTTGTTTTCCAGAATGTAAAATGAGGCATTTGACCAAGTTGCCCATATAATTGCTTAGGTTTCTAAATTGCTAGTGAACCAGTCATAGGTCTTTGGTTGCAAGCAACAGAAAATGACTGTGGCTAATTTAATGGCAAGAAACTTTTTGTTGTTGGGTGCCATGGAGTCAGGTCTGACTCATAGCAACCCTACATACAACAAAATAAAACATTCCTGACATTGTGCCATGCCTGCCACCATGTCAGTGTTTCTCTGCTATTCATAGGGTTCTCAATGACTGATTATTTTGGGAGTGGGCTGCTGGGTCCTACTCCCATAAGAAACTTGTTAGGAGGATACAAAACTGATGAGGATGGGAAGAAAGTGGCAGAGAATATGTAAAAACAGATAGTGAATAGTCTTATCAGGGCATGGCTAGAATGAAATGAATGTACTCTGATTATTTTCATTCTTGTAAGAATTAAAGTTTCAGGAAGGGAATATGTGAGGGTCCTAATTTAGGTCTGAAGGCTCTCCCTGAGCTATAGAAGAGTGAGGTCCCTTGATTATTGGTCTCACCATACACAAGTGCTATTAGTAAAAGCAAGTGGAATATGGATACAGGGCAGCCACATGAGAGCCACCCATATGATCCTGTCAGGGCTGTGCGAAACCTAACACACAGTCTCTTGGCTACCAGGGTAGTCCTAACATGTGTTAGCACTTCAGAGACAGAGGACAGCATGAGCCTTTGACTCCAGGAAAAGCAGATAACACCAGACACTGTATTGGCAGGGGGATTACCATGTGCAGTTTTGAAAGGCCTTATTTAGCCACCAACTACAAACATTTTGATTGAAAAAAATCACAAGTATCCCAGGAAGATCTCATTTCATAAGTGTCATTGGAGGATTCAGAGAATGACTGCTCTGGTGTGTGAAATCAGCTAATATTAACTTCAAAGAAAGAAAAGTCTCCATGACTAGGAAGGACCCAAAGAGGGCTTCCCATATTCACTAATTTCTTGAGAAGAACTGGGTCAAAAATAATCTATTTTTCTGGATGTTTTATCTATCATCTGAAGACTGAATAAGATGTATTTGGAATGTTTTCTATAATAAGCCTGATGAAAAACGAAGTTCAGAACACTGTTAGCAAAGGATCCTCACACTATCCAAAAAATCTGATTGTATGTACAATTGATGATGTGATTATGGGAGTAACAAAATAACAATAATTTTAACTCTAAACGCTATTTTTTACAGGGAGAATATGCACATAGAATGAGTACTGTTTTTAAAAACTAACATTTCTTTAATATTACTTTGTAAACATAGTAGGTTCTGGCTTCCTGATTCCCAAATTGGGCTATATATTAGCTTTACTCAGAGGAGTTTAAAGATAAAATGTCAGGCATGGTGGTGTACAATTGTAATTCCAGTGACTCAGGAGGCTGAGCAGGCGGATCGTGAGTTCAAGGCCAGAGGCAGCCTGCATAATTTAGTGAGACCCTGTCTCAAGATAAAAATAAAAAATGGACTGGGGTGCAGCTCAGTGGTGGAACACTTGCCTAGTATATGGGAGGCCCTAGATTCAATCCCTATATGCTGTGGTGGTTCATCTTCATTGACAACTTGGCTGGATTTAGAATCACCTAGGAGATTGGTGCTAGTGGGCTGGGATTTAGCTCAGTCGGTAGAGCGCTGTGCCGCAGTCTCTGAGGTCCCGAGTTCAATTCCCAGCACCACAAAAATGGGAGAAGGGCCTGGCAATCCACTCCCAAGGCAATCCCAAAACAGCCATTGAAAACCCTATGAGGGTCGCTATGAGTCAGATACTGACTCGATGGCACCTAACAACAACAAGAACAATAGGAGATTGGTGATGCCCACCTCTGGGGGTGTCAGTGAGGGGGTTCCAGAGAGGGTTAACTGAAAGGTGATGACCCATCCTAAGCATGAGTGGCATCATCCCATGGGCTGGGGGCCCAGGGAGAATAAAAGGGGGAAAAGGAGAAAGCCAACTGAGCATTGATTGGCATGCCCTCTCTCTGTTTCCTGTCCACCATGAAGAAGGTCTTCTACCACATGTTCCTGCTGCCATGATGTTCTTTCTGCCCAAGTACATGGGTCCCAGAGACCATAGACTGAAGCCTCTGAAACTGTGAGCCAAAATCAATCTTTCTACTTTTAAATTGCTTTTCTCTGGTATTTAGTCACAGTGATGAAAAGCTAACTAATACACATTACCAAGCCCCATCCCTGTACTAGTCAGCTATTGTCATAATAATGCTGCATAATAAAAAAATCTCAAAACCTTAGTGGCTTACAACAGAAAATATTTCTTTTTCTCATGAGTCTGTGGGTCTATTAAGGTTTGTGATCTCATCAGGGTTCAGCTGGACATTATTACAGACTACAGGTCACTTTTATTCTGGGACCATGCTTAGGGGAAAAACATGTACACAGGCCAGAGCTTTTCTTTCTTTTTAAAAATTTTTATAAGTATTTAATTGTACATATTTATGTGGTACTAAGTGATAATTCAGTTCATACATAGTGTGCAATTATTAAAAATGGGTTAACATTTTCATCTCTTTAAATAATATATCAAAACCTTTTGATTACCATGTATTAATCATTGTGGACATTTATGAGGTATACTATGATTTTTTAAAAATTGCATACAGTGTCATGGGATTCATTACAGGATTTTCATAGAGTTACACCCTGCACTTTGCTTTGTTCTCTCCCTCGTTACTCTGCTGTGTTGTTCCCCCTCAACCCCCACCTTTCTCCATGGTCCTCCTCCTCTCACTGGCTCCCTACCCACTAGTGTTTTGGTCCCTCGTATTCGGCAATCACACACACACACATACACACACACACACACACACACACACACACACACACACACACATATCTGCAGCCATAATACCCTGGCATCCAATCCCACCTGATCTTGGAAGCTAAGCAGGGTCATCCTGGTTAGTCCTTGGATGAGAGACCACATGGGAATACCAGGTGCAGAAGGCTAGTTAGAAGGACCTGGCAATTCATTCCCAAAACAATCTGCCATTGAAAACTCTAAGAATGGCAAAGCAGCACTGACAATAGTGCTGGGCATGGTACAGTGCTGGGGAGTGTTTCATTCTGTTGTACATAGGGTCACTATGAGTCAGACCCAACCCTATGGCACTTAACAATAACAGTAAGAACAATAATATAGATATATAATTATATACTTTTTTTGTTGTTTTTTAAAGTAGATCTGGCTCTCACATAAGAGTGAGAATATGTAGTATTTCTCTTTTTGAGTCCAGGTTATTTTGCTTAAAATGATGATCTCCAGTTCCAGCCATTTTGCTGCAGATGATAAAAGTTCATTCTTCTTTACTGCTGAATAATATTCCATTGTGTATATATACCACATTTTTAAGCCAATCATCTGTTGATGGGCATCTAGGCTGATTCCATACCCTTGCAACTATAAAGAGTGCTGCAATAAACATGGAAGTGCAGGTGTCTCTGTGGTATGATAACTTATCTTTCTTTGGGTATATTCCAAGGAGTGATATAACTGGATTATATGGTATTCTAGTTTTAGTTTTCTGAGGAAACTCCATACTGATTTCCATAAGGGCTGAGCTAATTTACATCTCACCAACAATGTAAACTCCTATGTGTCTGTCAGTTTGTCATGCTGTGGGGGTTTGTGTATTGCTGTGATGCTGAAAGCTATGCCATTGGTATTTCAGATACCTATGGTGGACAGGTTTTAGCTGAGCTTCCAGAGTAAGATAGACTTGGGAAAATGACCCAGCAGCCCACTCTCGAAGCAACTAGCCATTGAAAACCCTATGAACAGCACTGTCAAAAATAGTGCCAGAAAATGCTTCCAGGCTGGAAGGCATTCAAGAAATGGCTGGGGAAGAATTGCCCCCTCAAAGTAGAGTCAACCTTAATGACAGGGATGGAGTAAAGCGCCTGGGACCTCCTTTTGCTGATGTGACACAACTCAAAATGAGATGGAACAAAATGGCTGCAAAAGTGGGCTCAAACATAAAAAGATCATATGCATGGCACAGTGTTGGGTAGTGTTTCTTTCTTTTGTACTTCAGGTCAGTATGAGTCAGATCCGACTCAATGGCACCTAACAATAAAAAACAACAATGGTATAAAAGCATTCCTTTTTCTCCACGTTGTGGCCTGTATTTGTTATTGTTAGATTTGTTGATATTAGTCATTCCAACTGGGGTGAGATGGAATCTCAGTGCAGCTTTGATTTGCTTTTCCCTGATGGCTAGGGATATTGAACATTTTTTCATGTTTACTGGCCATTTGTATTTCTTTTTTATTTTTTAATAGTGGAGGCAGAAAGAATAGGGGGAGAACCCAGTGCAATAAGCACATTTCAAACTTCTGCTTGTTTTGTGTTTGCTCACATCTCATAGGCCACAGTAAGTCACATGGCCGAGGCACATTAAGCAAGCAAAGGTGTGAAAGTATCATTCTACCATGGGATAGCTAAGAATTGAGACACAACTTTCCATAATTCCCAGATATTTTCATTCTGTAGGTCTATAGTGGGCCTCAAACCATATACTTTAACACTTTCCACTCCCTAGGCCTGTCTGATCTTCAGTTAACATTGAACTTGTCTATTAAAGCTTAATATGTGCTTTGCTAACCCATCCCACCATTTAGACCTTGCATTGTTCCTAGGATCAACAAAGGCACAGCAGGCACAGTACCCATGGCTTACAATACTTTTAAGGGCTATGAAAATGTTTGCAGTTTAATTTCCTTTCAAATCAGAAGAGTGTGAATTGAGTCTCGAACGTATTTGTCGTGGTTATAAAACCTACTTTTGACTCAATTTATTTCCCATAGAGACATACATACCTAATGACTCTTCATGTTACCAAACAATTTTTTTAATGTCAAAAGCTTTAAAAAGTGGTTGTTTTATAAGTGGTCCCTGGGCTAAAGGGATGTTGTGAGGCTGAATTCCAATAGCCCATGCGGAGACAGACACTTGGAAAAACTCAATGCCATGGAAATCGGAATGTCTGCAATAAGAGCTACGTGGCGAGTTTTCTAATTTCATGCTAGCTGATGTCAGCTCCCTCCTTCTGCTACAGTCTTCTTGCTCCAATGAGTTATATTCCCTGTGTGTGCCACTTTGAAATCTACCAGGCTGTTGTAATTCCTGCAATCTCTTGTTGCATGTAATTGCCATAAAACCCCATGCAATAGTTGAAGAGGTTTTGAGACAGAGGTTCATGACTAACTATAGGGTCTCATAGGAAGTGTATTATAGAAGCAGGTGACCTTTATTTCATGAATCATAGATTATGGTTACATTTATAAGCTGATTAGTTAGTTTCCATGTCAGAAATAGTTAAGCTTTCCTATGGGCAGCTCGTTTCCTTTTACTGTATGGATTGTATCAGGAATGTTTTCAGCTGTAACTTGAGTACTCAATTCATGGTGGCTTCAGTAAATTGCTTATCAAGAGGTCTGGAGGTAGGAAGCCCAAGAATGGTCAGCAACTTGGGCTTTTTGTCCTTCATCATGTTCCTTATGTTCACAAAACAGCTGCCACAGTTCATGCTTCAACTTATTCAAGGCAGAAAAAAAGGGAAGAAAAATGATCACCCAGAGCAAAAAGTTACCCAGAAGATTCTGACAGGCACCAAGCATCTGCTTTTGTTTTGTTGGGGAAATGCCCTGGGAAGAAAACCAGAAAAGAGAAGAAATGTGGAAGCTATGTGGGGAGAGAGTTACAAAGAGAAGGAATTCTGGCACGATGAATATACATATCCTGGGCTAAATGTGTTATATATAACACATCCTGGGCTAAATTGTGTAGTTCAAACCACGTTATGGGAATTTAAAGAAAAGGAAGGGTAAAGTTGCCAGGAAGAGTGTAAAAGAGAAGACTGGAATTGAACTGGAAATTGAAAGACAGCTAGATTTTTAAGAGATCTAACTAAAGGAGTTGATGTAAAACAACTAGTGGGAGTACAATGAAATGTGTTCACTGATGGGATGTTACTATAAAGCAAAAGTGTACAGAGCGGGGAGTACAGGCACAGTGGTTTGCACCTATAATCCCAGCAATTTGGGAGGCAGAGGCAGGAGGATCTTGAGTTTGAGACCAGAGGCCACCTGCATAACTTAGCAAGACCCTGTCTTAAGATAAAAAATAAAGAAGGAGCAGGGGGTACATCTTAGTGGCAGAGTGCTTGCAAAAGTATGCATGATGCCCTAGATTCAACCCCCTAGCACCTCAAAATAAAAACAAAACAAACAAACAAACAAAACCAGACTATGGTAAAATATATGAAAAATAAGAGATTATAACTTGATATGCTCAGTTCTCTCTTTCTGGTCTTCATGATTATCAAAGGTATTTTTGCTCTGAACCAGGTGTTAGTGTGCAGCATGAGAGGATATATTAATCAGTTTGTTCTTTTAATAATACTGTATAGCAAACAACCTAAAATCTCAGCAGCTTGTAACAATGCAGATATTGTTCCTTCTCACAAATCAGAAAGTTTCTTCTGTCTGTGGATTTGACTGAGGTTGGCTGGACTCAGGTAGACCTGGCTCTAGGCTTTGGGTTGGATTAAAGTCTTCTCTCTGTCTCCTTGCCTGCAGCTGTAGCACTGTGGTGTCTGATGCCGTCAGATCTTGGAAGCTAAGCAGGGTCAAGCCTGGTTAGTGCTTGGATGGGGGACCACCTGGGAACACCAAGTGCTATAGGCTTGTGAGAAGGACCCGACAACGTACTCCAAAAATCAATCTGCCATTGAAAACCCTATGAATAGCAGAGAAGCACTGACAATAATATTTTGCCTGTTGTACGTAGGGTCACTATGAGTCAGACACTGACTCGACAGCATCTAACAACAATAGCGACTCTATCTCCTCATTCTGGAGCCAGCAGTTACCTTGCACACATCTGTCCATGTGCCTTTGGCCAAGTAAGTCACAAAACCAAGCTCAACATCAACGGGATGGGCATTGCACTCCACCACAGACAGGGTGGGAAGTGGGAGGGTTTGATGACCAGTTATACAATTTATCAAAGGGGCAAAGTGAGAGGAAGACTCAGAATGTACTAGTAGGAATGTCATGTAGAGCTAGCTCAGAGCCAGGTTGTCCTTGCTGGACATTGCTGAGCCCCTGACCTGTGCCAGACATTGCACCAGGTACCAAGGATACAAGATGTAAATAATTAAGGTATAGTTTCTGGTGGCCAAAATGTCACCAGATCACATGGTTCTTGAAAACAAAGAGGTGCTTGAAATGGGAGCAACACAGTGATGATTCCAACGCCTTCACTTTTGGGTGTCAGCCACCAACCCTTTCAAGTCCTTTCCCTCCCTCCAGGTGTCAGCTGCTTCCCAATGCCAGGGAGCAGAGCACAGGGATGCCAAGCAAGTGCTCCCCACAGGATGCACGTGGTAATTAAGCCATCAGCCACTGCAGAAGCCTGCACGCGGTAATGCTTCTTTCCAACAGAAAATGAATCAAATTACAGGGAAGGCTCCTGCCCCCCTTCGCACTGCGTTCTGCGCCACGGAAATGCAGCACGGGTATTCCCTAAAGAGCTAATCGCCAATGTTGCAGAGTAAACTCAAGGATCCATGTATGGATTTTGCCCAACAGATCAGGCATAACTCACAAAGCAGACACTACAACATATAGCAAGGACTATGGGATGTTCCAGGAGAGTCAATGTCACAGTGCCAGATCCTCGGAGATATCTCACTTCATAATGAATCATCTGAGAGATGTAGACATTTCCTTCTTCTACCCTCTGGCATCACCTGGTCCCCTGGGAGTAGAGGATTCCTGGGGATCTCCTTCCTGGGGCCATCCTTCCAGGTGGAAACCTTGCCCACAACTGCATTTCCCGAGGCTAGAGAGGAGGGGCTGGTGCTTGGAAGTACAAGGAAGGACTGGGGTGGCCAGACACATGGGAGCAAGGTCGCTCTGAGGGAGGGACACAGGTAGGGATGGAAGAGAAGGAAAGAAAGCATTAGCAACAGGCAACGAATCAACAATCTTGGTACGACAAATGTTCAAATCCAAGGAATGCAAGAATTCTGATATTGGATTGAGTGATTCCAGGTGAGTATAGAGATGTAGGTGTCATGGCATAAGATCAAACACTTTATGTACAGTTTCTTACTTTGATTTGTCAATTTAAATGCTTAGATAAAATTATTTGAGGGCCTCCATTTGTATGCTTTCCCCGGGCCAAACAAATGTCAGGGGTTGTCTGCAGGCCGAGGAGGTAGAAGGGCAGGTCAGTGGCTGCTGTGGCTGCCCGGCAGGTTTCTGGGATGAGAAATCATAAACCAGTGGGCATCTCAGGTCTGGCCTAGTTAACTGTCAGGTCCCATTTCAGCCAGCTGCCAGCTTGTGATTAATCTTTCAATGCCCTAAAATGTTTACTCATTTATTTTTCATAAACATGTTTTTCCAGCCCCAGAATTTCATCTGAACTATACTGTCTACCTCATTCATTTATTCCAAATTTCCTGTACATTCAAAACGACATAAAAGCCAGCATGGACCACTTTTTAATTAACAATGAGGGGCACCAAACTGATACAAAGACTTTTATGAGTCATGAAAAAACCTTACAGTTAAAGAGCGAAGAATGAAAATGATGAAAGGGAGATTTCTGGGGATAAGGGACTGGGGGAATTTTGAAGAAAGGGCATGTTGCAACAGAAGCCTGAGGATTTCAATAGAGCCACACTTTTTTTTTTTCAAAGCCTTACTCTATTCTGACTCACAGAAGACTTAAAACATTGAATTGACTAATTAATAATGATGAAATATAAAGTTAGCAAGATTGAAAATACTGATCACCCAAGGTTAAGTGTTTCTGGATAGGAATCCACAGGAAGCATTACCTAAGGCAAAGGTTGCACAGAGGACACTGTTCCAGGACCTTTGATCAGGAAGTCTTTGCTGCTCAAGGTGTGGTCCATGGCCAGTGCTATTGGCATCACCTAGGAGCTGTTTAATACAGAGTCTCAGGCGCCACCTTACACCTGCTGATTCCAGATCTGCCCTTAACACAATCCTCAGTGATTCTTCAGGGGAAGGGCTGCTGTCAATTCCTTGTTGTTGTTGTTGTTGTTGTTAGGTGTCCGACTCATAGTGACCCTATGTACAGCAGACAAAACAGTATTGTTAGTGCTTCTCTGCTATTCATAGGGTTTTCAATGGCTGATTGTTTTTTGGGAGTGGGTTGCCAGGTGCTTCTCCCAAGCCCACAGCACCTAGTGTTCCCAGGCAGTCTCCCATCCACGTGCTAACCAGGCCTAACCCTGCTTACCTTCCAAGATCTGACGGGATTGGACACCACAGTGGTACAGGTGCAGGCTGTCAATCCCTTAAGATGCTTGTTTTTCAGTTCTGATTTCTTTCAATGATGTATTAGTCAGGGTTCTTCAGAGAAACAGAAGAGGGAGAGAGAGAGAGCTGGAAAGAGAGTGCATGTGTAAAGATATAGTACAAGGAATTGGTTTATGCAATTACTAAGGCTGATGAATTCTCTTTTTTCTTTATTTGTAAATGTTGGGGTACAGAGTAATAACATTTTGGTATTTCTATTATGCAACTATTACATCACTTTTGGTTACACTTTCATCAACTTACATATATAACAGAACCATTAGATTAATATGTAATACAAATCATATGCATTTGTAAATTATACTCTCATTGATTTTTTTTCTTTTATGTCCCCTAGTTTTCCCATGTATTCATATAGTTGCATCATATATTTTGAAATTTCCCTCTTTTCTCCCCTCTATCCCCTTTTCTCCTCTACTTTATTTCCCTTCCCCTTTCCCACTTTGGCTGACACATTCTAAGATCTTCAGTTAGCAAGCTGGAGACATAGGAAAGCTGATGGTATAGTTCTGTCCTGAGAGAAAATGGCAGGCCTGAGACCTAGGAAGAACCAAAACCAAGACCAAAACAATGTCCCAGCTCAAAGGCCACCAGGCAGAAGCAGTCCCCTCTTACACATGGGATACTCAGCCCTTTCGTTCTATTTAGGCTTACATGATTAAATGAGACCCACTCCCGTTAGGGAAAGCAATCAGCTTTACTCAATCTACCAATTTAAATGTTACACTGATGTAAGTTACCCTCACAGAAACACCCAAATATCTGGGTATCCTATGGTCCAATCAAATTGACACATAAACTTAACCATCATGTTGTTGTTAGGTGCCCTTGAGTCAGTATCCGACTCATAGCGACCTTACCTACAACAGGCAAAACACTGTTGTCAGTGCTTCTCTGATGTTCATAGGGTTTTCAATGGCAGCTTGATGTTTGGGAGTGGGTTGCTGGGTCCGTCCCCCAAGCCTACAGCACCTGGTATTCCCAGGAGTCTCCCATCCAAGTACTAACCAGGCCTGACCCTGCTTAGCTTCCTAGATCTGATGGGATCGCATGCAACAGAGCTATGGCTGCAGGCTATCAGGCAGATCATAAAAAAATGTGATCATCACTGGCTAGAAATTGCTCCTCCAATGGAACCCAAGGACATATAGAAAAATACTACATAGTAAAAGATAGAGAAGACTTGGATGGGAAACTTAGATGGGAAGGGGGGGAGGGGAGGGTCAGGGATAACCTATATGAATAATGTTTATCAAATTGCATATATGAAAATTGTCACAATGAAAAGCATGTCAAAATAAATCACATTATTATGTACATTAAAAATTTCTAATAAAAAAAAAAAAAGAAATTGCTCCTCCAATTTCTGTTCATGAGCCCACCCCTTTCCTGTATGTGTCTCCATCCTACTTCCAGCCCTATAGGCTGAGATTCTGTCCCTCCTACTCCCTGCCCCTGGCAGCCAGGGGGAGTCCTTACAGGGCAAAGGGACAAAGGGACTACCCACAGAGGCTCTTTGAGTGTGTCCATACGACCAAACAATGCATCTCATTCTTGACTCTCCGCCACAGGAATCATCACCTCTATCATTACATCATTTCTCATTGTTAGATCCTCACTGTGATGTAGAAACTCACATTTATAATCCTTGTGGCAACTTCTAGGAGAGAGAAGAAATGATCAGTCCAGAAGTAACACTGTCTGAGGATACAGATGCCATTGTGTCATGAAAGATTTTGAGGAAAAAAAAAAAGCCCCTGATTTTTAGCTCAGTCCAAAAGTCCTTGGAATAATGACCAATATAACTTTTGCTTCAGAGAAATTTTACTCAAAAAATGTGGAAGGCAGGCTGCACACAGTGGTCCACCCCTGTAATTTCAGGGATTCAGGAGGTAGAGGAAGGAGGATCACAAATTCAAGGCCAGAAGCAGCCAGAGTAACTTAACAAGACCCTGATTCAAGATACAAAATATAAAAGGGGCTGAGGGTAGAGCTCAGTGGTAGAGCATTTGCAAAGTATGGGCAAGACCTGGGGTTCAGCCCTCCAGTATTGCAATAAAAAAATGTCGAGGGCATTTCCAATCTAAATCTCATTTAATTGTGTTTAAAGATATCCCTATCAATCCAGCCCTTGCAGAAAAGTTCACGAATTTGACGTTTGTAACATTCAGTTTTTATATTACTTGCTCTTTCCACTTAATAAATCCTTGTAAATGTATGTATGCTTTGCTTTATTTTCGTGATCAATTTTTATATTTTTGTAAAATAAAGTGGGTTTCCAGAAACAGAGCTCCAATTTATAACTTGGTGCCTTTAGGAGATGAAGATCTGATTTATGAAGCGTTGATTTGCAGCCATGGTTCTGGAATTTAATTAAATCATAAGTCGGGAGAATTGTGCTTCCTCTTCTAGCCTGACAGCCAATCTTCTTGTGCTGTGGGGGTGCTGTGTATGAATGGGAACCTTGAGGGGGCTCTGTCTGGGAAAGAGCAAGGAGGTCTGTATAAATTCCAATGTCCTGGAGCAGGCTCACCAATGTTAGGAGTATGACACGGCCTTCACCAGCTGTTCCTTCCCTTCTGTTCCATCATTTCTAGAATGGAGATACTGGTTAATGTAGATTACAGATTAATGACTTTATCGATGTGAAGTGTTTACCACAGTACCCTGTACTTAATAAAAGTACAGTAAGTGTGAGCTATTAGTTCTCTGTCCTCTGGGGGTTAAAAGCTATGTATAAAAGAGAAATCTGGGGCTTCCATTTGCCAGGCAGAATCCTAGATAGATGCTTGTGGCTAGGATGGAAATCTTGGGGTATAAGTCTTGACAAGGTAAAGCCTCTGGGGGGGCCTAAGCCTGTCCTTCTCCAGACAAGACTGGTGGCAGCTGATCTCCAGGTGTCCCTTGGCCAAACCAAATATTTAGGCTGTCATTTGTCCTGTATGGTCATGAAAATACCCCCAGGGATTGGAGAACATCTGGGTGAACTCCTGGGTAGAGCAGCTGTGCCTCCCTGGATGGAGAAGGGGCTTTGTAAACTTCCATGCTTTTGGCAGGAAGTGAGTAAGACCTTTCCCTAAGGCTGGGTCCACACATATCTCACCATCAATCACCCTCTGAAGCATTTGAGATTTACAATGGGCTGCTCAGAGTTGCTTTTCACTTGTTCAATGTCTGCTTATAGTAGACAGCACACAAATCCTCTGGTGACCAGCCCCAGTGGCTTTGCTTCATTCTCCAGTTGTCTCTACTGAGAAACACCCTCACCTCATGAAGGAGCCAGGGAATATTTTGGGGAGCTAGAATGTTCTATGTCTCAACCTGGGTGTTGGTCACACGAGTGAACCCATTTTCAAAAACATTGAGCTCTATGCGTAAGATGTGTGCACCTCATCTACTATAACTACATTCATTATTATAATTCAACTAAAAAACTAAAAGAAAAATAAGATGACCTAAAGAAATTGTGAAAATCAACAGGTGGCATTAAAACAACTGAAATGGCTAGGGCAAAATATTTGTTATTGTTGTTGTTGGTGGTGGTGGTGGTGGTGCCATGGAGTCTGGTTCTGTCTACAACAGAAAGAAACACTATCCGACATTAGGCCATACACATGATCTTTTTATTTTTGAGCCCATTCTTGCACCACTGTGTTTCTTATCTTGAGTCGTGCCACATCAGCAAATGGAAGTCCCAGGGGCTTTACTCCATTCCCATCATTAAGGTTGACTCTACTTTGAGGAGGCAACTCTTCCTTGTCATTTCTTGAATGCCTTCCTGCCTGCAGGGCTCATTTTCTAGCAGTATATTTGACGGTGCATCTCTACTATTTATAGGGTTTTCAATAACTGTTTCAGGAGTGGGCTGCCAGGTCCTTCTCCCTAGTTTGTCTTAGTCTGGAAGCTCAGCTGAAACCTGTCCACCATGGGTGGCCCTGCTGGTATCTGAAATACCGGTGGCATAGCTTTCAGCATCATAGCAACATGCAAGCCCCTATACCATGCCAAGTGACAGACCCATGGGAGAGGGCAGAATATTGGAGAGAGGAAAATGACCTTCAGTTTCCGATGAAGAAATGAGAGAAATCCTAATGCTAATCATAAGGCCTCTGGGAGCTTTGCTTCCACCTGTATCCACTGCATTTCTTTTGTTCATGGCTTTGGATTACTTGTTTATTTACTTATTTTTGTGGACAAAGTATTGCTATGTAGCCAAGGCTGGCTTCCAACTCATGATCCTCCTGCTTCAACCTTCTGAGTTCTGGAATTACAGGTATGCACCATCATGCCTGCTTATGGCTTTGGCTTTTGATCTTAATTGAAAGCCAGTGTCAAGGTTAACAGCAGAGTGATGTGAGCTCATTGCTTCTTTGGCAGTCTGTTCCAATAGACCCTGAAGACAGTTCCTCTCCATGCTTGAGTAATCCCTACCAAATTACTTCAAGAGAGACTGTGGGATCACAGCCTACAGGAGTTCTGATGAATTCAGAATTGGAAATCATTAGGTCCCTGTAACAGCTACTTAAGCATTTGCTGTTAGAAATCCTTTACCCCAGACACAAATGGTGGGTTATAAATTATTTATGGACCCAATTAGGGACATAATTGGAGTGATCTGGCTGGTTGCCATAGCACTAATGCATTGAAAGTTTTCATCTTTCAGTTGAACTTTTTTTTCTGCTTTCTGTTACACTTTTATATCCTCATCTGCTCTACAGAGGTCTGAAAAAAAATCACAACTCTTTCATAAGTGTGTATAAAGTTGAGTTTTAGTAAAGAGTCATTGAATACCTGTGAATTCATCTTGCTTCTACTTCATCGTGCTCTCACAAGAATTAGCAAGCACAAATCACTTACAAAGAAATGGCTTCAGTGTGCTTATAGAACATCCTTCCATTTGTATCTTCTCCAGTGGTGTTCCAGGTGTGTTTCATGTTGTTTCTCTCTGTTCTCCTGGGGTGTGATCTTTTTGCTTCTGAACTCTACAAGATGCTCCAGATACCTTGGAATGACATCTTTTTGTTTGAATTGGCTTAGCTGGATTTTGGTTCTTTTGCACCAGATTGCCCTTAAGACACAGAGTGAAAATGAGTTAATCTCTTTCATATAAATGTACTTACTCGTCCTCATTAAAAACTCAAGCTCCTTCATCTTTCTAATACTCAAACCTACAGTGACACACCCCATGACTTCTATGCTGATTTCAACCACTAGGATACTTGCCCACTCAGGGACATCCCAGCTAATATGGATTTCCATGGTCATTGCTTGGCTACATCTTTCTTTGTCTGGGCCCTTCTTTCCCAGCAACTCCCTATGATTCCTCTTATCTGCCTGGTGGTTCCACTGCAGGATCCAGAGACACATGTAGTGTAAGAATGACTGCATCTGTAGTAAGGCATGAAAAAAGCCCGTTGACCTCTCATATAGCTCTCCATTAAGGAACCATTTCCTTGGGGTGGATCTAAGGCTGCCAGCTCAGAGATTTCATCTTCTCATTGTTGCAGAGGCAAGGGGACTTGGAAAGAGAACTCATACCCATAAAGACCAGAGAGGCTGACCCCTCAGTGTGGAATGCCACTGCATTCATTTGGTCTTTGTCATCAACATGCATGGGAAGTCCAAACACCTCCTGGGGAATTTGGTCCAAGAGCAAGGAGTTTGGGTCTGGATAGTAGGAAGGCTTCCTAGTGCTAGGCTGGGACAGTCCCTGAAGCCATCCCTGGAAGAGGATCCTGGTAATGGGCTACAAGGTCTCTAGTGGATACTGTCAGCTCTGTCTCTGGAGTTTTGTTTTTTTCCCACACTTCCATCTTTATCTAAATCTGTCTCTCCCAGACTAGTTAACACACCTTCTTAAAAGCATGGATAACATTGTGGTGCATGCTGTGATTTGCTATCTTCTGAATGAAGCCCCTCACCCTCCCTGTCACTGAGGGCCTCCTAGGGAAGCTGCCTCACCCTAGGTTATACTTTCTCCCAGGGACATCCAACATCCAATAACTGGTGTATGCAGAGATTTAGACCTCAACCCCACATCCCAATTCACAATGAAGTATAGTGCCAAGTTCAGAGATCCCATGAGGTTGGCTGAGACCTTTATTACAACTTCATCATTGCCCAACTTCTTCACCCCACCCCTTTCATTCACTCCTAGGTGTTTATCCTCCAGCATCAAATTCTTATCTCAGACATGGTTTCCTGGAACACCTGACATGAGACTACTGCCACTCCCATACCAAGCCTGATGGACTCCAAGCTGACTTATCTATTTGTGTCTTATAGCTAAACTATCAGGTGGAAATGTTCATTTTCTCCTTTTCATACTCTTAGAGGGCTCCACTCTATGTTGGTCCTGTGGGTGCATAGGAACCCTCTCTATATTCCAAGCTCTATAACTTCCTATCTGTGTCAACTCAGAAAAGTTTTCTGTGCTTCAGATTCCTGACCTGTAGGATGAAGTTTAAAACAAATTCTTCATATTGTGAGTTTTGAATGATATAGCAACAACAAATACTTACTAACAGAAATGTCATAGACAGTGAATATGTTTGTCAAATAAGTGAACCAATGAATGAATATTAACAAGTATTAACCTCATCAGATAGATAATTCTCCTTTTGGGATCAGGATCAAAATGTGAGAGACTAAGCTTACAATTAGACATTTATTGATTCACTCATTCTTTTACTCACTCATTTATCCATTCATTAATTCTCAACAGATATTATTTAAGCACCATGCTTGATGAATCACACAAGGTCTATATAAATCCTATTCTCAAATATAATTGGGAGACAATATAACTTATCCTGTCAAAACATTTTGGAGATTACCAAATATATTATCTCATTCATTGTTACAACACTTCAATGAGGTCAGGACCATTATTTACATTTTCAAGTGAATTTGAATAACCTGCCCAAGGCCTTGCAGGAAGTAATTTGCATTTAAACCCCATTTATTTGAATACAGGCTCAGGGGGCTTTTCATGACCATATTCTAGGCTCCAGCCAGAGAGAAAAATTGAAGATTATGTAATTAAGTGCTACATGACTGAGCCAAACAATATTGCCGACAGACAATAAAAGGTGAAGGAATTCTGCAAGGTATGATTCCAGTATTTTTCCTGCCTTCCTTCCATGGCTATGGTAAGGACCACCCACTGAGGATGGCCATGTCCCTTCAGTGCCCACCACTCCCCTATCCCAACCTCCAGGATGAACTCTGTAACCTAAATTCTTTTTTATTTATTTATTTATTTTTTTTTGAGACAGGGTCTCACTACATAGCCCTGGCTGGCTTGGAACTCACTGTGTAGCCCAAGCTGGCCTGGAAGTCACTGTGTAGCCCAGGCTGGCCTCCAACTTGTAGCAATCCTCCTGCCTCAACCTCCCAAATGCTGAGATTACAGGCACCACCATGCCCAGCAATTCAATTCATTTTTTTAAAATAATGTACCTGCGTCTTGTTAGCCTTCCATACAAATTAGCCTGGCATCCCAGTTCTAAATCTATAATCTTAATAACAGTGCAATGGCCAGAATTAGTGATTATATTTGAAAGCCAAAGGCTGAAAGATCTCAATAAGGTCAAAAGATAGTTTCAGGGGTAATAGGTGGTGGTTGAATAATGGGATGTTTGAAGTTGCCATTTCAGAAGTCATGATATAGGGCTTGATCCTGGGGATGAGTGTCTGAGTTAAAATGGAACAGTCTTTGGGGATGATTAAGCCATGGAAATGAGGATTGAGACTGGCAGATGATCCATCCATATGGAAGTGTAAATCATGTTTTCAATATCAATGTTGAAGGGAGAAGAAGTCTGTGAAAACAGGAGCCAGCTACTTTGGTGAATGAGAGAAAGTGATGAGGATGTGGGTGAATTATGATGACTAGGAGGGGTGGGGGAGAAGACAAAGGGAGTAACAGTCAGAGGAACAGGGGATTTCCAGAAAAAAATGGTTGGAACATGTCCATGGGAATCAAGAAGAATACCAGCCCTACTTCCTGGCCCTGAAGAAACTGTCTTGTGTAAAGGAAAAACCATCATGAGTTTGAGAGAGCTGTCAAGGACAGAGAGTTCTTATAGAAGGTTCCACTTAATTCCAGAGGAAGAGGTGTTTTGGGGTGTTCTGAGAAGGCATTGAGAACACAGGAACATTTGTTGGCATTCCATAGCACACAGAGGAAAGTTGAAGGATAAAGAACTTGTCCCCGTTAGGGGATGGACTCAACAGTACAAGGGTGAATCTGAGTGATAATGGAGCTTCTGAGATGTGACTTAGGATCTGAAGCTCAGGTGCATGAAGTCAGCTGTGCACTGGGTCTCTCCACCTGGGTGTTGTAGGCATATCTCAAGATGTCTTCCTCTTCCTCCTGCCTTCTGCACCCCAATTTGCATCTCACACTATGGCATCCTGCTCACCCAAAGCCCACATCTGGAAAATGGGAATTGTCCATCACAGATTTATCTTTCTCTTAACCCCACAGCAATGAGGTAACTCTTAAATATTTATTGGAGATGTCCCTTCCTTTCCATTCCTGCTGTGTCCTCTCCAGACTGTTACTTTTCCATCTCAAACTCCTCCTACCCTGTCGCCAGTGTGACCTAATGAGAAGATGAAGCTGACCCATCACTGTTGCCTTTCAAACCTTGCTGGCTCCTTATGCAATGAAGCCAGGGATTCTGAGCACAGCACACTGAAGGACTCGGTCACTTGATGACACTCACCTCTCCAGTCTCATTTCTACCAACTCTCCAACTTGCAATTTCCTACACAAAAATAGCAAATTGTGTGTGGCTCCAAATACCACATAGCCCCGACCCCACTACAGACCTCACCTGTATTCTTCCTGCAACTCTTTTGGATGCAAAAAATAAAGGCACACTAGTATTGTCCTAAGAAGGGAATTATTGTCCCTATCAGAATGGATTTTACACTGAATGCTTTGTCCTCATGGCAAGAAGACCCAGCCTGGCCTTGTAGAGACAAGAATGTTGTTCAGGAACTTAAAAGCTATCTGAGACTCCCTTACTATTTTCTTCCTCCCTGGCTGGTGGTCCATAACCATGACAATCTACCCTGGTGTTTCACCATCACAGTGAAACCAGCCCATCTTTTGCTGCCATTGGCTTAGCACTCTGCCCTCTTCTCGCCACTTCATGGATTCTATGGTCCCCTTTTCTCTGCACGCTTTTCATTCTCTGTTCCCTGCTCACAACTGCTCATTATTATTCTCCTCTGGACTAAACTCTCCCAAAGAGCCAGCATCTCGTGCTGGGTTTAAAGGGATTTGGGGGCTGATCAAGAAAAAAGATATGATCACAAGAGGCAGGAACAGTGCTTGGACAAGGTTGGGTGGGACGGGAAGTCCCTCATAGCATGACCCTGTCTGAAGCTTCTGGAAGGGGAAAAGGAAAAGGGAACTCCAAGAGGAGGGAGGGATTGGAGTAGAGGCTTAGGCATCTAAGTGATGTTGCTCAGCAGCACAAGGAAGTCACTGGGTGAAAGAACTCCAGGAAGCAGGAATGGTTTAGGATCTTATAGCCACAAAATTGGCCAAAAGTGGCCAGTAGGTGCTAGGTGTAGGTTCATGTTGTCTGCAGAGCTGGTGGGCCCTAAATGGGCTTGATTTTTACATATATATATATATATATATATATATATATATATATATATATATGTGTGTGTGTGTGTGTGTGTGTGTGTGTGTGTGTGTGTGTGTGTGTGTGTATATATGTGTGTATATATGTATATATGTATATATGTGTGTGTATATATATATATATGAGATTTTTAAATTTGCAGGCCTGTAGGCTTTTGAGCTAACAAGTTTCACCCTATTGTAAAGAAATAAACAATCTGGAGGCCAAAATGCAGAAAGCATCATTGGCTCATTTTCATCACAGGGCTGCATTCATGCCAGGTGCCCCCTGGGTCATTGTCAGCCTGTACAGAGGCAGTCATCAGATCTGGTACCTAGTCCTATTCCAATCAGCTGGGGCCACAGCAAGATGGTCAATGTCCTGAACATGGTCATCCATATGGAAGCAGCCTCAGAGGGTGGTTTCAAGCTCAGCAGACTCAAGATAGACTATTTGTCTAAAAAGACTAGAAGCCTATTTATTCTTCATCCCACTTGCCTGTTCCTTTCATTCACAACTGAAGTCATATACCATCTCTTATAGGTAGCCTTCTCCCCTGACATGTGCCCACTCACTTCCCCACCCTCAGGACTCCATGGTATTCTATGCATACCTTCATCTTACCATGTCATTTAGACCAGATTTTTTTTCTCATATCACTCTATCTCACATATGAAACTGGAAAGTATGCATGGTCTGAGCCACTGCCATATCCTCTGGATATCTCAGAGTTTCTGATACAATGATACTCAGTAAATAACTACTAAGCAAATTTTGATTTTGAGATAGGGCCTTGCTATGGAGCTCAGACTGTCAACAAACTCACTATGTATCCCAGACTGGCCTTGAACTCACAATCCTTCTGTCTCGGCCTCTCAAGTGCTGGGATTACAGGCATGTGCCACCATGCCTGACCATACAGAATTATTTCAGGAGAAAAAAGGATCACTCCACAGAGAAGCTTGCCTAAACAGTGCTTTGAAAGAGTGTGTGGGAGAGAGAGAGAGAGAGAGAGAGAGAGAGAGAGAGAGAGCTTAGATAAAACCCCAGAGGCATGGAAGCATGACATGGTTAAGAACTATGAGTACTAACAGATAGAAGCCCTTGGCCAGGAGTATCAAGTATCTTGGTAGGGGAGGGCTGCAGGTAGGAGTGGATGGCCACTAGAGACCTCCAAGAGTAATATCATCTGGGCAAATTTATCTCAAACTTTGAATTCATTAATCCCAGGCAAGCTGATTTACTCTAACAGAGCTAATTCAATAAAAAGGCATAAAGTCAGAAAGTGAGTTTCATAATTAACCCTGCAAAACTAAATGTCAGTCAGAAAAGAATGCTTTCTTTGTGTCAACATGACCAGTACATTGTCTCCCTGTAGGTGGATTTTAGAAATTGTTAAGACAAATTCTAAACAGAATAATGCTGAGTGAGGATGAGATTGGAGCAATGGAGTTGAGATTTGAATGTTTAATGATATTAATTCCCAATCAAGGGCTTAACAAGACACAGACTATGCATACTTTCCAAATGACACACTCGAATTGCACAGTCTGGGTACAGTGCAGCACCACCATTACTACCCTAGGCCAGGAGGAATGAGAGAAGAGGTAGTGACAGGAATCAGAGGAAGGGGGCTGTAGGAGAAGCCACAGGACAGAAGCAGTGGCCTTAAGTCAGGACAGCCAGCATGGGATGGCGCCAAGGCAATGAATGATCTAACCTCACTCTCATCACTCCCTTTGATCATTTGTCTGTGTTCTCCATGAACTAAACCCAAGACAAAGCCAGAGGGAGAGGGAACCCATAAATATTGTCCATTCAGGCCAGAGGAGGGTGGAGGCACCAACAGAGAGCAGCCCACACATCCTGTATATCCAACAGTTTCATCTGTGACAAGAAGCCTGCAGGATCCCTGAGCAGTGTCCAAATGGGCATTGCCAGTTCTTCCTGTTGCAATTTTATCTTCCAGTCATCTATGGTTTGCTTGCCCCTTTGTGAACATACATTTTCTTCAGAGAACTTTTTTAAACATAGATATGGTATTTTCTCTGCCTGGGCTTGATCTGGCTTACATGGATGGGCTTTGTTTACTCTTGTCAATTTTGACCCTGGAATTATTTTATCTCTAAGGGCAAATACACACACACACACACACACACACACACACACACACACACACACACATATATGCATTTTATTCTCATTCATTATGGATTAAAATGTATAGTTTAGCTTCCAAATTAAACTCTACCTTTTGCCCACTCTAATAACCTTGACTTAAATTCTATATACATCAGGGATACAAGTTGTTAAACGCAGCCATTGAAGAGCAAGATATTTGAGAGAAATCAGGAAGTTATCATAGTGGTGATAGGAATGGAGAGCATAAGATGATTTTAAAAGCTATTTAGGGATATTAGAAAGAGGACAAGATTTAGAGAATATTCAAAGGAGGACAGGGTGACAGAAAGAAAATTAATTTTGCTGGAGACTTTAAAGTTTGAGAGGTTGAAGGACACCTCAAGAAGGATGTTCCCAGTAGCTATTCTTATTCATTGTTCAGACTAACATTTCCAGAATCCCTGGTTAGCTCAAGTTCAAAGGTAACTTTTCAGCACAACATTCAAGGACAGCTCCCGTCAGGATTCTCTGTACCAAGTGACAGTCAAGATGTAAGACAACTCTTGGGAGAACCACATCCATAGCCTTGTGGTGCATTAAGAAGCATGATTGTTCAACTGTACAATCTGTTCAACTGTAATAGGGATGCCTTATGTGTTCCTCGACTTCTTTTTGCTGGTACAGGCTAACTCCTTACCCTACCTTGAGATTTACTTTGGGGATTATACATACAGCTTGCACTCCTTTTTATCTGCAAAACTATATGTGAAAAATTATCTTGGATGTCTTTTAATTATCCAGGTAAATATACAACCAATGCTTCATTGTAAACTGAAGCTTTTATAATTTCCACACATATGAGTATATAATTCTTACTGGAATGCTCCAAAGAAGGATAAGAAATATTCTTCATACTTATGGAGTTTACATTCTAATTAGGTGGACAAGGCATTCACATATTATAAAACTAGTTAAATAAATTAATACTGGAATTCTAAGAAGAGAAAGATCATTTGGGGGGAGGGTTAAAAAAGGTGACTTTATGGAACATGTAAAATTTGATTATGCTGTAAAGAGAGGAAAAAGCATTGCAGGTGAAGGATGGAACCTGCATATAAGCATAGAAATAGGGATGCCTTATGTGTTGAAGGTATGGGACAGTGAGATGTGTCAGTGAGCAGGAATCTATAATCAGATCATAGAAAAGATGTGGTAATTATAAGAATAAAAATTTGAGTATGCCCATTTCACCTTAAATCTGACTCCAAGGGGGAAATAAAATAAGTCTAGTACTATATAGAGTTGGTGTTTATCTCAGTTGGTAGAGTGTTGCTCCACACTCTGAGGCCCTGGGTTCAATCCCCAGCACCACAAAAATTGGAGAAGGACATGGAAGGCCACTCTTAAAACAATCCTGACGCAACCAGTCATTGAAAACCCTATGGATAGCAGAGCAGAATAATACTGGGCATGGCACAGTGTTGGGGAATGTTTCAATCTGTTGTACATAGGGTTGCTATGAGTTGGACCCAACTCAATGGCACATAACAACAGCAACAACAACTACACAAAGTGAGCAGAGAGGTTTTGAGATCATCTTATTCATTATTAAAAAACATTATGAAGACCTGCTATGAACAAGACTCCATAAATACAAAGATGAATATTGTTAGGTGCTTTCATATTTCTTTAATCTATTTGATTGTTAAAATACCTTGGTAAGGTGGACAGAAAGGAGAAGATTATCTGTAATTATTTAGAGGGTGAAAATGTCTGTCAGCATAGAGAATTCAGATGACTTGAGTTAGTTTATGTGGTTATTTAGGGACAACATCAATATAATTATCTGAGTGTCTTTTTCCCTATTAGGTTGAATTGGCCCCAAACTCCACAAGCAACCCTGAGCATGTGTGGAGAATGATAGGTGATCAAGAAGTGATAACTGGTGTCCAGCAAACACTAATAAGTCATATATTTGTCAAGCTTCTACCATGGAAGTTGCTGGGATTTGGTGGTGAATGACAGAACTGTGGTCCTGGCTTCCTAGAGTTTAGTTTAGACTTATCACACCTCTGTCCTAATGACTAATCTGTGCAGCAGTAGAAACTTGTGAAAACTTCTCTACATAGTATGTGTCCTGCACAGTTGCAGTAGTTTTAGGATATGGAACAGTTGCACAAAGCCACTGTCCCCTTCTTTGTCGTCTTATTCTTTATAGTAAGTCAACTTGGAAAGACCAACCCAGGGGAAATCTCACACCCTGCACTTTAGTTGTCTTGAGTCACCAGGTAGATATTTAAATAGATTAGTTCCCAAACTGCACTGATGTCCTGCTTAAAGAATACTGGGCAGAGATAACACGTACCTTGTGTCCCAGAGTAAAGGGAGGCCTCGATTAGGGGTTTAGAACTCACATTGAATAGATAGACACAGTGATAGTTTAGATTGGGAGATAGAGGATGAAACTGGATGAACACTGAAATCCAGCATTTGGCTTCGGAGGAGCTACACAGAGGTCAGTAGCAGGACCACCATTCCGCCATTTTGCCATCACTCAAACAGTGGGATAGAATCCCGGAGACTCGGAGGGGACTTTGCACACACACCCATGGGAGCCTGACCCAACACGGAGTGCAACTTTGACATCACACTGTCACCCTGCCCACGGGACACAAACTACAAGTTTCAGGTGAGTCAGTTTGAGGTGGCACATGGAATAGCCATCTTTAGTGGCATACGTCCCGCAGCCTGAGACACTGGGCTGTTGTAGGTCCCTCACACAAGAAAATAGGGATCAGATCCATGAGCGTAGATACTCGATAGTACAGGGAGTAATCGCGGAGGGAACTGGGAAACTGGTGCCAGTGGTATGCATCCAGAGCTGAAATGCGGCTCCCTCCCTCCTGTTGTGGAGGGACAGTGGTGCAGACGCAATCTCCACAGACATACAGGCACACATACACCTGGATCCCAGACACACCAGGGGGGATCCTAAGCTATCCCACTGCACTGTGGAGAAAGGTGAGGTCTGCGGAGGCAGCTGAGCCCCATGCAGACAGAGTGCTCCTT
Organism: Pedetes capensis; assembly: GCA_007922755.1. NCBI lineage: Eukaryota > Metazoa > Chordata > Mammalia > Rodentia > Pedetidae > Pedetes > Pedetes capensis. The sequence goes on from VMDO01003913.1 coordinate 33,980, forward strand.
TTTGGCAGAGTCTTGCAGGACGATTAGACACAATAAGAGCAGTTCCGAGGGCAATCGCCCTGCAGGACAGACTTGCTACAGATTCTCTCCATGGGGGTTGAATAACATCCGGCCCACAAGAGGATTTGGTCCTCCGAAGTCGTCTCCCAAGTGGGTGGAAAGCCCTGCAATAAAAAAATCCACGATAGCAGCCATATTCCCTCCATGCTCTTTGGGCCGGAAATCTCTGATTTGGGGAATTGGTGCCTGAACTACATGGGACAGGGAGAACCCCAAGGAGGACCCAGCAGGTTCCACTGCCTCTCAAACAATACAATAGACAGAATATTTTTTGGAACCATCTCTTTGGTCATTCGGTGTCCCACTTAAACGCAAGACATTGTGGGGCAATCCGCCATTTTCTACGTAATCGGCAAAATCTCTATAGACTAAGACAGACTGCTCCTGCAGATTGTGTGAAAACACTGCCATCCTGAGTTCTGGAGGGAGCATTGCTTCCTACAGTATCAACTTCACCGGTGGAACTTTGTGTCCACAGTTCAGATTCCACCTGCAAGAACATACAAGGGTTTTTTTCTTTTCTTTTCTTTCTTTCTTTCTTTCTTTCTTTCTTTCTTTCTTTTTTTCTTTTTCTTTTTGTATGGGGATTTGAATTCAGGGTCTTGCGCCTGCTTGCTTTGTAGGTGCTGGACTGCCGCACTGCACCCCCAGCCCATATTTTTTACTTTTTGAGACAGGGGCTTGCTGGGTTGCTCAAACTGCCCTTGATCTCGGGCTTGTGGTCCTCCTGTCTCTGCCCCCCAAGCCACTGGGATTGCAGGCGTGCACCACCCCACCTGACTACAAGTGTGTTTATATGTGTGTGTGAGCATGTATGCATGGTTTTGTTTTTTGTTTTTTGTTTTGTTTTGTTTTTTGTTTTTTGGGTTTTTTGTTTGTTTGTTTGTTTTTGTTGTTTTGTACGGGGGTTTGAAGCAGGTCTTGTGCCTGCTTGCTTTGTAGGTGCTGGACCACCACGCTGCACCTCCAGCCCATACTTTTTACTTTTTGAGACAGGGTCTTGCTGGGTTGCACAAGCTGCCTGTGATCTCAGGCTTGCGGTCCTCCTGCCTCCGCCCCCCAAGCCACTGGGATTGCAGGTGTATACCACTGCACCTGACTACAAGCGATTTTATATGTGGGTGGGAGCATGTATGCATGAGTTTATTTATTTTTATTTCTATTTTCTTCCTTTCTTGTTCTACTCTCTTCCCTCTTTCTATTCTCCTTCTCTTTTTCTTAAGCTATATATGTGTCTTTGTATTAATTATTCTATCCTTAAGTCTTAACCTTAATTTTAATTTTGACAGTTATTTCTATTAGCCTCTGTCCTCAACCTCCTCTTTCCCCCTCTTCTGTCCCCAGATCCCCCCCTTTCTCACCCTACAGAGGAGAAACAAAATCTATCGCATCCCTAGCCCTTAGCCCCTATGGAGTTGGGCTGGTGGACTAAAGAGAGAACCACACAGACCAAAAAGCTGAGAATATATCCATCTTATAAGCTCAAATAAGCACCAGAGATTTAGCACCACACAATCTCAAAGGAATAACAGAGGGAAAAGTTCTATGCACTCAGGAGAGATGAATTCTACTTCCCAGAACATATTATGGGAAAACAAAGTAAACCTTCAAAAAACACAAAGGGGCAGGATGGATCTGAAGGCCCCACGGAGCAAAGCCCCCCAACAAATAACTCCAAGGACTTTCAATTCTTAGAGATCTCTGATTCGGAATTCAGAGTCAGGGTTATAAACATGCTAAGAGAAATTAAAATGAATACCACAAGCACCCTGGAAATCCTAGAAAAGAAGGTATATCACTTGGAATCCCTTCTATCATCCCAGTTAGAAATGATAAAGAAAAACCAAGCAACTCTCCTTGAAACTCAATCCAAGTTAACTGAATTGAACGTAGCTAAAGAATTCTTTTTGTCGAGATTGGATGAATCTGAGCTGAGGATTTCTGATTCTGAGGATGCCATAAATGAACTTAAATGCAAACAGTCAGAAATGGAATCAATGATAAAGGTATTAAAAAAAGAATTTCAGGAGAACTCAGATAGAATGAAAAAATGAAACTTAAGAATTCAGGGCATCCCTGAAGGAGAAGAAAAATCCACTGGAGGCCTTCAAAATCTAGTAAAGGATATCCTGAAGGAAAACTTCCCAAAGAGAGTACAGGAAATGGATATATACACCACTGAGATGTTCAGGACTCCTTTGAAGGCCGACTTAAGTAGATCATCATCAAGACACATCATCGCTCACATGCTGTCATTAGAGACCAGGGAAGCTATCCTGCAAGCAGCAAGACAGCAACCCCTCATTACTTATAAAGCAAAACCTATTAAAATTACTGCAGACTTCTCCATATCAACATTGAAAGCTAGAAAGGAATGGACACAGGTGATTCATATCCTAAAAAAAAAAAAAAAAAATCTCCAGCCAAGACTAATCTATCCAGCAAAATTATCTTTGAAAATAGACGAGGAGTATAAGACATTTAATGACATTGACGCTTTTAAATGATATGCAACCACCAAACCAGCACTGGAGAGGATTGTAAATCAACTACCACATTCAGGAGAGTTAAGACAACCCTATAAAGGAAAACAAAGAACTGGTTAGCTGAAATGAGTTGCAACCCAAGAAAGGACCAAAGCAAACATGATTCATAAATCAGTAACAGGTAATGATTGGGTATATAACAATAAATGCTACTCAATAATCACTATTAATGTAAATGGTCTTCACTCTCCAATTAAGAGACAGAGACTGGCTAACTGGATGAAAAAACACAAACCATCAATATGTGGTATTCAAGAAACTCATTTAACTCACAAAGACTGGAATAAACTGAGAGTTAAGGGGTGGAAAACTGTATACCTAGCAGGGGGGGAACAAAAGAAAGCAGGTGTTGCAATACTAATTTCAGATAGATTAAATTTCATTCCAAAACTAATTAGAAGAGACAAAGGAGGACATTACATTTTAATACAAGGAACAATTGATCAAGAATCAATAACGCTCCTTAATATTTATGCCCCAAACATAGGGGCACCTAGCTTTATAAGGCAAACTTTATGGAATATAAAGAACTTTATTGGACCAGAATCAATAATTATGGGAGACTTCAATACCCCGCTTTTATCAAGAGAAAGGTCATCAAAACGAAAAATCAACAGAGAAACATCAAATCTAATCTTCACCCTAAACCAGTTGGATCTCACAGATATATACAGAATATTTCATCCACATGATGAGGAATACACATTCTTTTCAGCTCAACATGGAATGTTTTCTATGATACATCATATGCTAGTCCATAAGAACTCCCTCAACAAATATAAAAAAGTAGAAATTATCGCCTGTCCCTTATCAGATCACAATGGGATAAAATTGGAGCTCAAGAGCAAGAATAATTCCAGGAACTTTACAAACTCATGGAGACTGAATAATACAATGCTGAATGACCCATGGATTGTTGATGAAATCAAATTAGAATTTTAAAAATTCCTACAATCAAATGATGATGAAAACAATTCATACCAAAACATATGGGATACAGCAAAGGCAGTTTTAAGAGGGAAGTTTATAGCATTAAGTGCCTTCATCAATAAAATAAAGAAGAGCCAAATAAATGACCTAATGATGCATCTTAAGACACTAGAAAACCAACAAAAAATCAAACCTAAAAGAAACACACAAAAGGAAATTACAAAAATAAAGGGAGAAATATCTCAATTAGAATACAAAGAGATAATTCAAAAAATTAATAAGACTAAGAGCTGGTTCTTTGAAAAGATTAATAAAATAGACACCCCTCTGGCTAACCTCATCAAAAAGAAAAAGGAAAAATCCAACATAATACGGATTATGAAAGACAACAGATCCATAACCACCGACTCCAACGAAATACAGAAAATTGTCAGGGATTACTATGAGAGACTGTATTCCCAAAAATATGAAAATGCAGAAGAAATGGACAAATTTATTAACACGTATGACCTACCAAAGCTAACCCCAGCAGACATAACTGACTTAAACAAGCCCATTACATATACGGAAATAGAAAAGGTACTTAAAAGTCTCCCAACAAAGAAGAGCTCAGGTCCTGATGGATTCACGGCAGAATTTTACCAAACTTTTAAAGAAGATATAATACCTGTCTTCCTCAAAGTATTCCAAAAAATAGAAAAGGAGGGAACACTCCCAAATTCATTCTATGAAGCTACCATCACCCTGATACCTAAACCAGGAAAAGATTCATCTAAGATAGAGAATTACAGACCCATCTCCCTTATGAATCTAGACACAAAAATATTTAATAAAATTCTGGCAAATAGAATCCAGCAGCATATAAAAAAGATTATCCACCATGACCAAGTGGGATTTATACTACAGATGCAAGGCTGGTTTAACATACGGAAATCAATTAATGTAATCCAGCATATCAAGAAACTGGCAAACAAAAACCACATGATTATCTCAATTGATGGTGAAAAGGCCTTTGACAAAGTTCAATACCTTTTCATGATAAAAACACTGGAGAAGATAAGTATAACAGGCAAATACCTTAATTTCATAAAAACCATTTATGACAAACCTACAGCCAACATTATATTAAGTGGAGAAAAACTGAAACCATTTCCTCTTAGATCTGGAACAAGACAAGGATGTCCTGTCTCTCTCCTATTCTATTTAACATAGTAATTGAAGTCCTGGCCAGGGAAATCAGACAAGAGAAAGAAATCAAAGGGATACAGATTGGAAGAGGTCAAATTATCCTTATTTGCAGATGATATGATCTTGTACCTGCAAGACCCCAAAACCTCAACCAGAAAACTTCTGGATCTAATTAGCTCCTTCAGCAAAGTTGCAGGCTACAAAATTAACACACAAAAATCAATAGCTTTTCTTTACAACAATTCCAAACAGGAAGAGAAGGAAATTTCAGGAAAACTACCATTCATGATAGCCCACCAGAAAATTAAATACCTTGGAATCAATCTAACCAAAGACCCTTCAGATCTCTACAAGCAAAATTTCAAAACATTAAAGAAAGAAATAACAGAGGACACTGAAAAATGGAAAGACCTCCCCTGCTCCTGGATAGGGAGAATTAATATAGTAAAAATGGCTATCCTACCAAAAGCAATCTATAGATTTAATGTAATACCCATTAAAATTCCACTGACTGACTTTACAGAAATAGAAAAAATGGTCCAAAAATTCATATGGAACCACAAAAGACCACGTATAGCCAAAACACGTTTAAGCTGCAAATCTAATGCAGGTGGAATCACAATCCCTGACTTGAAACTAAACTACAGGGCAGCGGTTGCTAAAACAGCTTGGTACTGGCACAAAAATAGGCCCGAAGACATCTGGAACAGAATAGAAGACCCAGAAATACCTCAACACACCTCTCATAGCCACCTGATTTTTGACAAAGGAGCAAAGCAAGTAAACTGGAAAAAGGACAGCCTTTTCAACAAATGGTGCTGGGAAACATGGTCATCCACATGTAGAAAAATGAAAGTGGACCCACATCTCTCAATATACATGAGAGTTAACTCAAAATGGATAAAAGATCTCAACATAAAACCAGAAACTTTAAAACTTATAGAAGGCAAGATAGGCAATACACTCTATCATATAGGCATAGGAAAGTATTTCCTTAATAGGACTCCAATTGCTCAAGAAATTGCAACAAGAACAGATAAATGGGACCACATGAAATTAAAAAGCTTCTGCACAGCAAAAGAAACAATTAACAGACTCAAGGAAATCCCCACGGAATGGGAGAAAATCTTCACATTTTATACATCAGATAAAGGTCTAATTACTAGAAGTTATAAAGAACTCAAGAAAAAAACTCCCAAAAAAACAAATAATCCAATACACAAATGGACAAAGGAACTGAGTAGACAGTTCTCAAATGAAGAGGTCCATAAAGCCATGAAACACATGAAAAAATGCTCAGTATCCCTAGCTATTAGGGAAATACAAATTAAAACAACTCTTAGATTTCACTTTACACCAGTAAGAATGGCCAAGATCAATAAAACAAATAACAAATGCTGGCGAGGTTGCGGTGAAAAAGAAACACTATTACATTGTTAGTGGAGCTGTAAATTGGTCCAGCCACTGTGGAAATCAATACGGGGATATCTTAAAAAACTGAAAATAGATCTACCGTATGACCCAGCTATAACACTACTGGGACTTTACCCAAAGGAAGATGGATCATCATTCCACCGAGACACCTGCATCTCCATGTTCAATGCTGCACTTTTCACAATAGCAAGGATATGGAATCAACCAAAGTGCCCTTCAACAGAAGAATGGATAAACAAACTATGATACATATACACGATGGAATACTACTCAGCAATCAAGAAAAGTGAAATAAGGTCATTTGCAGTAAAATGGATAGAATTAGAGAAAATTATTTTAAGCGAACGAACCCAAGCTCAGAAAGAGAAACACCACATGTTCTCACTCATATGTGGGAGTTGAATCAAAATTATAAGGAGGAAACATCCTATTCAAAGGTCGGATCAAAATAAAATGGAAAAAAAAAAAGCTAAGAATGGTGTCAATATAAATGGTCTAGAAAATGCATGCAATTGTTCTGACAAGATAATAACAAAGTTCGCTACAGGAAAAATTTCTATCTTAAACAGAACTGGGACTCAAGTACATATAGAATAATATTACCAAGTAAATGATAGAGAAGACTTAGATGGGGAGGGTGGGGGGGAGGCAAACAAAAGGGTAAGGGGGAACCTATACGAATAATGTACATCAAAATGCATATATGTAAATGCCCCAATGAAAAGCATGTCAGAATGAATCACATTAAGATATACATTAAAAATGTCCAAAAAAAAAAAAAAAAAAAGGATACTGGGCATGTGGGATTCTCTCTTTTTAGGTTTACAGTCAACTGGTAATAATTATACAGTAGATATAATTGATCCCTCAGGATTCTCCATGCCTTTGTAACTCAGTCCTATTTTTCACTGCCTGCTTTTTAGCCACTTAATTAACACACTAACTCATGAGCAGTTAAGGATAATGAAGGAAAAGGAAGCCATATCATCCATTCTAGCACAAGTTTTGGCAGTTCCACTACCAAATCCTTCCAATCACAATGCAGGAGCAGTTTTGTTAACTGTGAAGCTCCTTTAAACAACTCTTAGTAAAGGAGGTATTAAGGAAGAAATCACATAACTGATATTTTGCTTAATAGTGATTGAAGATTTTTAATAATGATGAAAAACTAATGAGGATACATACAGTAGTCTGAGGAAACTACAGAATTTAGTAATCAGTAATCTGAGATCTAATCCATCATTTCAAATTTAAGATTCTTTTTTATTGGCTCTATCTTTATAGCATATAGCTAGAGATGTGACAAAGAAATATTTTTCGATATACATATGCATTCTTGAATATATTGTATTATACACATGAGTGTCTCACTAGATTGAATCTGTAACTTTACTAAGTTTAATGCTGTCATTAAGTGTATTTTCTTTCACCATTGATAGAATAATAACAAACTGTTATGGAGAAACGGAGACTCCTAAGAAAAGAGGAGTCTCTAGTCTCACTGTCTACTTCTAATTACTTATGTAATTACTTAAATATTCTAAGGTGATTTTTTGTGTATGTGTGGTACCAAGGAGTTGAATCCAGGGTTTTGTGTGTACTTTGCAAGCACTTAAGACCACATATATCATGTAGCTAAGGTTTATTTAAGGTTTAGCTCAATTGGCTAGAGTGCTAGGCTAAGGTTTAGCTCAGTTGGTAGGGTGCTACTTTGTACATTCTGAGGCCCTGGGTTCAATCCCTAGTACTGAAAAAATGGGAGAAGGACTTAGGAGTCCACTGCCAAAACAATCCTGAAAACAATCAGCCATTGAAAATTTTATGAATAGCAGAGAAACACTGACAAGGGACAGTGTTGGGGAATGTTTTGTTCTATTGTATGTCACTGTGAGGGTCACTGTGAGTCAGACCTGACTCAACAGCATCTACCATCACCACCAAGAAGACTGCTGTGAGAACTGCCTGCATAAAGACATTATTTTTGAGAGATATTTTAAATAATTGTTGTTGTTGTTAGGTGCCATCGAGTTGGTATCCAACTCATAGCGACCCTGCATACAACAGGTGAGACACCATTGTCAGTGCTTCTCTGCTGTTCATAGGGTTTTCAATGGCAGATTGATTTTGGGGAGTGGGTTGCCAGGTCTGTCTCCCAAGCCTGCAGCACTTGGTGTTCCCTGGTGGTCTCACATCCAAGTACTAACCAGGCACGACCCTGCTTAGCTTCCAAGATCTGGCAGGATCGGATGCCATAGGGCTACGGCTGCAGGCCTTTTAAATAATTGTTTTTGTTGTTAGGTGCCGTCAAGTCGGTATCCAACTCATAGCGACCCTCTGTACAACAGGGGAAACACTATTGTCAATGCTTTTCTGTTGTTCATAGGGCTTTCGATGGCAGATTGATTTTTGGGAGGGGCTTGCCAGGTCCTTCTCCCAAGCCTACAGCTTCTGGTGTTCCCAGGCGGTCTCCCATCCAGGTACTAACCAGGCCTGACCCTGCTTAGCTTCCGAGATCTGACAGGATCGGATGCCACAAGGCTACAGCTGCAGGCTTTTTAAATAATAAGAGTGTTAAAATAGCAATAAGCCATGCATGGGGTCAAAATATATGTAAACCCTTAAGTTTTGCTTTCCTCTCTGTAATTCTGTGCTTCTTTGAGACATGCCCAGGCAACTCCTTCATGATTCTTTTCTTAAATCTGTACAATGTATAATCTCATTTTACTAAAGGGAAGTTCTTCCAATAGAAAAACCTAACAGGGGAATTTCTTCTTTTGATCTTATTGGTACCTCCCTAGACTATGACAAGGGCCTTTCTAGGCGCCCAGGGCTGAGTGTCCAAGACTGACATCACATGCGGTGTGCCCTAGGTTGAAAAGTTGGCTCCTTCTTCACTCTCTTGGTAAGTCCACATCCGTGTCTTGAATGCCTCTCTCTCTCTCTCTCTCTCTCTCTCTCTCTCTCTCTCTCTCTCTCTCTCTCTCTCTGTGCCTACATGTATTCTAAAGTGTGTACTTAATAAACTCTGTTACTGTTTTACTCTTTATGACTCATCCTGAAATTCTTTTCTGTGATGAAGCCAAGGACTCAGCTTAACCTGAGCGGAGGACTCAGCTAGAGGAACCCCTCAGGCTAGGCGGCCACGTTGAGCTGTACCTCTCAGTTGTGCCACTGGTGACAATATTTCTTGTATTTCTTCCTCAACATACATAGTTCATTTTAGGTAGTGAGATAGCCATTAGCGGGCAATATGGAGGAAAATGGGGTTAAAAATGACTTCTGCTGTTGAGCCATAATGTAGGAAGCCATTCCAGGCAAATCTCTAAGGATACTGGATCTACTTATGGGCCCACCAAGTCCATTAAACCCTTTTACAAAACAGAGACTATAAGTTCTATATGCCCTAATTCACAACAAAGGGCTTTTCCAGCTGGAGTTGGTACTCGCAGTGGTTAAGGCTCTCGTCCCATGAGGCACTCCAAGCTGGGCGCCCAGGGCTGACTTTACATTGGGCGTTCCTCTCTTCCTCATCCTTTGCTCTCCCTCTCCTCCTGGAAGCCACGTGATCATCTCTCCAACTCTGGGGAAGCCCCAAGTCAGCCACTTCTCCTCTCAGCCTGCCATCTTCTCAGTCTACCCAAGGTACTTTTCCTTCTAAAATCCGCTTAACTCGTCTATCCTCTCTGGCTCCTTTGCCTTCCCTGGGAATAGACACGTCCATATGCTGATTCACCCAGGGAACCTGGGTTTTTTCCAAGTTCCTTTTCTTTACCTAAGCTTCTCCAGGTGCCTCAGTTTTCCCTGTACTTATTCCTTAAAGGTGCACTATCTTTTAATAAACCTTGTCTATACTCTCTACTGGGCTGGGATTTAGCTCAGTTGGTAGAGCCCTGTGCTGCAGTCTCTGAGGTCCGGAGTTCAATTCCCAGCACCACAAAAAATGGGAGAAGGGCCTGGCAATCCACTCCCAAGGCAATCCCGAAAACAGTCAGCCATTGAAAACCCTATGAGGGTCGCTATGAGTTGGGTACTGACTCAACGGCACCTAACAACAACAACAACATACTCTCTACTATAACTTCTGTGTCAGGTTTAAATTCATTTATACACTGAATACAAGGCTTGAGGTTTTTCTGTCAAATTCCTGGACCTGTACTCCAGACACAAGTACTAGCACTCCTGTATCTCCCCTATAGCATTTCATAAACCCAAATTCAACAAACTTTAGTTTTTGAAACACCTCCAGAGCATGTTTTAAAGCATAAAGTGAAAGCTTAATCTTTGGGTGTAAACGACGCATTTTTATTTGCATTCTCCTACAATCTCTTCTTCCTGCCCTGCTTAACCTGCTGGTTTGGCCTTGCACCCACGTGGCATTCCTGGGCATATAGGGACTTTGTGGTCTCAGTTTCTGGAACGATAAGATGGTGGTGTGGCAGAGAAGACTGGGGAAGGTGACTGGTGTAGGAAGGTTGTGCCATTACTAGCTTTAAACAATTCCATTACCTTGGGGTTTCTATTGGCTCTTTTGTTCAAAACTGGCGGTAAGCCAGCATCATAGCTTAAGGGCAACTCCCCACTCAACACTCCACCAGTTCTGCCTGCCTTCTCACCTGCTTACCCCAGCGGTACTCATTAGGCAGCATGATTTGTGGGGCTTCACTTCCCCCTTTGATTAGCTTGTTATCTGCCTCCAAAGCCAAGCCCAAATTAATGAATTCCCAGATGGGAGAAAAAGCCCAGCCATTGCCAGCAAACACATCCCTTAGGGAATCCTTTGCTTCCCATCAGAAAGGGGCAGACATTTGGCTGTTGGCCAGCCCAGGGCTTCACAATTCCAGTTTGATAAAGCCTTGGAGAGTCTTTCAGCCTCTCTCTCTCTCTCTCTCTCTCTCTCTCTCTCTCTCTTTCTCTCTCTCTCTCCCTCCCTGGAAATCCACTTCCGCAATCACCAGCATTTCAGAGCTAATTACACTACTTTAATGCACCTGGCTTTTTCTTACACTTAAAACCTCAGTGAAAGAGAAAATACTCTGACCCATCAGTGTTTATGGAACAGTCAAGGAACCAATGAGGCATAGTTATCCCAGGTGAGCTGGGGTGCTGAGTCCAAGGGAACAAGAGTCACCTTCAGCCCCAGGGAGTCTTCTATGCTCCTGTAGCTATAGAGGCTATGCCTCACTGAGTCTTTTTGCTGGGGCATGCATGGGCTGAGCTATTTTCTAATGGCTTAGGGGCACAGGTCCACTTTCCTCAACTAACACCAATAATAGTTTGTCAACCTGTGTTCTTTCAGTGGGAGGCCATGGGGAAGAGTGGCTAGGAGAATGGCATCTGGAGCCAGGTATCCCTGAGTTTAAAATCACCCTCCATGGTTGCCTAACACACTCAAGGTCCTGGATTCAACCTCTGCACTACAAAAAGAATAAAAATAACAGAAAATCAGCCTCCAGCACTGACCACGTGTAAGGATTTGGGCAATGTGATTATTCTCTAAATTTAAGCTTTTCAGCTATAAAATGAGGGCTGTTGTTGTGTGCCCTCGAGTTGCTCTGACTCATAGTGACCCTGTGTACAACAGAACGAAACCCTCTGTGCCATGTCCTGCACTGTGTTGATACTTCTCTGCTATTCATAAAGTTTTCAATGGCAGATTGTCTTTCAGGACTGTTTCAGGAGTGGGCTGCCAGGTGCTTCTCCCATTTTTATGGTTTCGGGGATCGAACCCAGGGCCTCAGAGAGTGCAGAGTAGCACTCTACCAACTGTGCTAAACCCCAGCCCCAAAATGAGGGTAACACTGCCTAATCCATACAGCAGTACTCCTCAACTTTAATTTTGCCTGTGAGCCACCCGCACCTCACTACAGTGGGGATACTGGCATGACTGGCATGGGCTGCATTTAGTTTAAAATCCCCTCAAATGCAGTCTGGGTTGAGAAGCACTGGCATATGGGTTTGTTGTGAGGCTGTGCATATAAAGTCTTGCAACTCCAAGAGTGGCCTGTGGATCTGCAGTATTGGCATTAACTAAGAACACACCTGTTTGAAATATAGAAACTTACCCCTATCCAGGCAGATTGCATCAGAATCTGCACTGTAGCAAGATACCCAGGTGTGCATATGACAGTTTGAGAAGTGCTTATAGGAAGCACCTAGCATTAGCCTAGCACAGAGTAGGAGCACCTCAAGGAAGATGGTAGTTTTGTAACTATTGCTGATGTTCATGCAGACCATGTGCTAGACACAGGCCTGATTGGAATAAGAGCCTCTAAATTAGAGGCTGCTAACTTACTGACTGGATGGACTTAGCCTTTCTAACCTGTTTTTTTTTTTGTTGTTGTTGTTTTGTTTTGTTTTGTTTTTGTTGTTGTTTGTTTTAAAATCTTAACTTTACAGAGGAGGAAGTCTACATCCATACCACCCTGGCATCCAATCTCACCAGATCTCAGAAGCTAAGGAGGCTCAGGTCTGGGTAATACTTGGATAAGAGACTGCCTAGGAATACTGGGTGCTGTAGGCTTTGGAGAAGAACCCAGCAGCCCACTCCTGAAACAGCCATCGAAAACCCTATAAATAGCAGAGAAGAAATGATGGTAGTGCTGAGCATGGCACAGCATCAGGTAGTTTGTCATCTGTTATATATGGGGTCACTATGAGTTCTGTTGTACGTAGGATAGCTATGACCTAACAACAACAACATACAGTGTGGGAGAACTGCAATTACTAACACTTCTTTCCAGTCATTGAAAGCATAAACTGAAGTTCTCTGAAGAAGCTATGTCTATGCTAAATATTCTGCAGACTGACAGACTAATTAAAACTTTGTGATTGTGGAGAGATGGAATGTTGCAGATCAAGAGCCCAAATTATCTTGGGCTATCATTAATTTCCTTAAGAGCCATCTACTACCAACCTCTGTACCTGACCTAACATTTTTGTGGCTATTAAGTAAAACTTTTGGAATATATTACTTACCCTACCAGCAGTTGCAACCTACCCTAAATATAAGATGACACCTGACACCTATAGATTTCCTCCGCTGTTATAATCTGCCTGCCTGCTGTTCCATCAATGTATTTGGCAAATATATTGACTTATGACTTTCTTTTGTTCTGGGACTATGAAAGTTCATGTAACCACTTCCCCAGTGGAACATGTTATTCAGGACAACCTAAGTTCATGTCCTAGGGCTATGGACACTCATACATGACCCAGAATAAATTCTCTCGTATTCCCTTTGGAGCAAGAGCTATGCTTTGCATCTACAAGAAGTTGAAGAGGAACTTGTTCATAAACTGTCAATCTCTAGAGAAGGTAAGACAAAAGCTACTGGTGTGGCACATTCATTGTCTTCCATACTTTCTTTTTTAATATACTTTTTCCCCCTTTATTGGTAAATGTTGGTGGGATACAGAGTAATACAGCATTTGTTTTTTCCACTATGCAACTATTACATCACTTTTTGTTACACTTTTATCAACTTAACAAGGTTTATGGAAACTTTTGACTAATGTGTAGTAAAACTCATATGCATATTTGGGTTATGTTCCCCCATTTTTCCCATGTACTCATGAAGTTGCATCGTTATTTCTTAACCCACCAAAAACAACCATAAGATTAGCACCTGACCTGATTCCTTCTCCTTCCTTCTGCCTCCTATGGAAGTTTTTCTTGCTGGGAGAGAGGCTAGGTTAGTCTACATAATAAAGGAATGGAAAGAGATGGAAGACAAGAGAGGAAGTTAAAAGGTGTTGAGACTCTGAATAATGAAGAGATGCTCCAAAACAACGGACTTGCGAAGAAATCCAGTAGGAAAGGAAAGACTTATGGAGGTGTAGTACCTTTAGATCTCTTTCACACAGATTGTGTCTTTTTCTAATTATGTTGTTGTTGCTGCTAGACTAACTCCTGGAATGGGACATTGTTCAGAGACTTGATTATGAGTTCCATGGTGTAAGGGATTGATACAATTTTCTCTCTTAGTGTCCACCTATCAAAGACTACCAGGCACACTTCTATAGGCAAAGATAACATAGGTTTCTGCGGCCAGGTGTAGTGGCACAGGCCTGTAATTCCATTAACTCTGGAGGCTGAGGCAAGAGGATCACAGGTTCAAGGCCAGAGGCAGCCTGCACAGTTTAGCCAGACTCTGTCTCAAAATAAAAAAAATAAAATAAAAAGGGGTTGGAGGTATAGCTCAGTGGTAGAGTGCTTTCCTAGCATGTGCGAGGCCTTGGGTTCAACACACCAGTACGGTACAGGGAAAAAAAAAGAAGAAGAAGAAAAGCTAGCAGTGAAGTAGATTTTTGCAGCAAAGCAAGATACACAGCAGAGGATCACGGGGCACCTCAGTAGAGGGAATCAGGAGGAACTTAAACACTTGAGCATGTGCTAGGAGGTTTTGTAAGAAGGGTTCAAGAAAGCAGGGGCAGTTCTGGATCTAAGGCTGTCAGGCAGGGGCAATCCTGTGGTTGAATGTCTTGGTAATTTTTACCTATGTAGTGGGTAGATTAAATTGGGGCTAGGGTTGTGATCAGTAAAAAAACTAATCACTCATGTTAGCTGGACAGGACAATGTGGAGTAATTCAGGGGGTTGCAAAATGTTTGTTTAAACAGGGTGAGGGCTTGGCCCATCTGATCCTTACTGATATATTCTCTGAGCATTGCTCATCACAACCTCACTGTGAGCTGTCAACTGCTGGGCTTGTTTTTCATTTGCTGAGGTCATTGCAGACGTTGGTGTTTACCAGAGGGTGGATTAATTCTGGTCCTGCTTCGTGCTCATCCCAGACTGGGCTCATCCATCAAAACAAAGCTGTTTTTTGGATTATAAATGCAGTAACATCAGCTTTTCTTGTTTAATTTGCTATGATGGAGTTTTCTCAGGCCTGATGGATAATGCTTTAGGGAAAGATTTTTCTCAAGTGTCCAGTGACATCACTGCAATTTACTTCAATAACTCTCTCTCTCTCCATGTAACTACCTATTACAAAAGATTGTGTGATAGGCTTTTTGTGTCTCTCCATTGGAGTCAGTTGGTGAATTGTATTTTTCTAGAAATGTATTCATTTTATCAAAATTGTCAAATGTGTTTTCATGGAATTATGCAAATTAGTCTCTGATGATTTTTTTAAATTTCCCATTTTTTTGATGTTTCTTCCTCTTGACAATTCTAATTTTGTGTGTTTGCTCTGTTTTTCTTTTTTTTCTTTTGCTTACAGCCATAGCCCCATGGCATCCGATGAGCCTGCACCTGTACCACTGTGGTGTCTGATCCTATCAGCTCTCAGAAGCTAAGCAGGGTCAGGCCTGGTTAATATTTGGATGGGAGAATACCTGGGAACACCAGGTGCTGTAGGCTTGGGAGAACTGGCAACCCACTCCTGCCACACACACACCCCAAAAAACCAGTCAACCATTGAAAACCCTCTGAACAGCAGAGAAGCACTGACAATAGTATTTCACCTGTTGTACATAGGGTTGCTGTGATTCGGATACCAACTGGATAGCACCTAACAACAACAACAACAATTTGAGCCTGCAGCTGTAGCCCTGTGGCAACCAATCCCATCAGATCTTGGAAGCTAAGCAGGGTTGGGCCTGGCTAGTACTTAGATGGGAGATCGCTTGGGAACACCAGGTGCTGCAGGCTTGGGAGACGGACCTGGCAACCCACTCCCCAAAATCAATCTGCCATTGAAAACCTATGAACAAGCCAGGCGTGGTGGCGCATGCCTGTAATCCCAGTGGCTTGGGAGGCGGAGGCAGGAGGATCGCAAGTTCAAGACCAGAGACAGTCAGTGTAACTTAGCGAGACCCTGTCTCAGAAAATAATAAAATCTACAAAATGGGCTGGGGGTGCAGCTCAGTGGTCCAGGCCCTGGGTTCAACCCCTAGTACCGCAACAACAACAACAAAAAAAGAAAACCTATGAACAGCAGAGAAGCACTGACAATAGTGTTTCCCCTGTTGTATATAGGGTCGCTGTGAGTTGGATACTGACTCAACAGCAACTAACAACAACAACAGCTCCTTTTTTACTGATTAGTTTAGCTAGCAATTTGTCTGTTTTATTTATTTTCTTAAATAACCAATTTTTGTTAGTCATTTTTGCTTTCATCTATATTAACTTCTTCCTTCTACTTTTTTTTTTGGTTTGTGTTGTTGTTAATGTTGCTGTTTAGTTTTCCTGTTTAAAACATGGTTATTTAACTTGTTTATTTTAAACTTTTATTAATATGGTGGTATAAGTATACTTTTTTGTCTATGTACTGCTTATCATAATTTTTAAGACATTCTATAATTTCATTTAGCATTCCTTCTTTGACCAAAGAGGATTTCTTTGTTTTTTTCTTTGGTGGGGGGGGGGGGTTCACCTAAAATAAAGGTGTAATGGAATATTCTGTAAACAGACTGATGGTATAGAGGAAATGGGTTTGCAAAGGAATGGGACTTTCAGAGGATCCAGTGGGATGAGTTAAATTGAACAAGAGTAACAAAATGAGCAAGGAAAGAGGGCGAGGATAACAGGAGAAATGGATGGTTGACTGAACACACACCCTGGGGTTGCTCTAAAACAAGGTCAGTTAGATGAGAAGTATCTCCAAGAGCCACCGAGGGGCTAAGTGGCCCCAAAAGGGAACTGTATAAAATATTACAAGTGATACATTCTTGATGCTCTGACACCTTTTCAGAATGTTGAACTCCCAAAGCCATTGAAATTGCTATGTAGGAACCTGCACACCCATTCTAGGCTGTAATTACACACGATATGACTTAAATGGTTCTGTATTTGTTCCAAGTATATGTGATTTCACAGGGCTGTATTTTCAGTTTCTTTTGTTTCCTCCCAGTATCTAGGCACTATTCCAATGCTCTTGTTTATGTGCTTTTAACCTGAAAAATACCATTTCTCCCAGGGCAGGAGGACTTAAGGAAAGGAAGACACATCTGCCTTCTAAGATGAAGCAAAATAGTTTCAGATTATTGGGATGCTGGACTAAGAGATGTACTCGATGACAGCATACACATGGTAACAAAGAGGTACCCTCTTGAGTGACCCCCATGCTACCTCCATGACTCCGCTCATTCCTTATGTTGAAACTGCTTATGTACCTGAGTCTTCTCAGCTAATACATCTCTTGTTAACTGTGATATATTGAGGTATAGTCCAGCTAGATTAGAATATACAAATCTTGAGCATATAGCTCAATGACTTTGCACTTGTAAATTCAACGTGCATAACTACCTCCCTGATCAAGACTTAGAATAGCTCTAGTGCCTCAGAAAGCATCTCTCTGTGTGTTCCAGTCTCCTTCTCCTTTAACGAGCCCAGCATTTTCTCTTTTTGATAGGACCTTTGAAAGAAATAGGTTCAAGACAATGAGCTACAGTGATACAGCCCCACCTCCCTAAAATGGCATTGAGATTTGCAAATGTGCTAGGATGGACGGGCTACCATATATGGGTGGGAGAATGTGTGCCTGACTTCAAGTCAGAAAATTCAGATTTTCCAAATACAGACATCAGTAAAGAAGCCCTGCATCATTATTCTACCCCAAAGCCAGCATTGCCTTGCTTTCTTAATCCAAAATCAATAAGGTCCTATTCAGCAGAGTACAGAACTCAGGTCCAGGTGGGATAGAATAAATCCCAAATAAATTTAGTGGTGATGCTGAAATCCTTTTTAAAATGCCTGAAAAATATAAATATATAGGTGATAGATTCTGCCCTGAGCAACTCATCAATCCCCAGAACTTCCAAGAGACATCTAGATTATGCATTTGATTTCCCCCAGGATTTCAGCAAACAATGAAAACAGTAATGATAACCATCAATCCCTAACCTTATGTGAAAACGCATTTCTGATTCTAAAGGGCTCAGAGCAGGCGGGAAGATCTGGATAAGAAGCTTACCCTACCAAAGAATCTAGTGATTTGTTCTCTCTTGTTCTCTCTCTCTCTCTCTCTCTATCTCTCTCTCTCTCTCTCTCTCTCTCTCTCTCACACACACACACACACACACACACACACACACATTAGACACTATGCAGTTCTTATTACTTAGAAAAAACCCTGGTTGTGCATAGTGTCACATGCCTGTTATCCCAGCACACTGGAGGCTGAGGCAGGAGGATTGATGTGCATTTTAGGCCAGCCTGGGCTGCATAGAGAATTCCAGGCTGACCTAATCTACACAGAAAGACCCTGTCTCAAAAACCAAAAATAAAATAAAAATAAAATAATAAATAAATAAATAATAAAAATTTAAAACCTTGAAGTGAAGTAAAGAAGGTGGCATTCAACTTTTTTGTGGGTGTAAAGAAGAAATTGCTGGAGCAACTAAAACATTCCCAACTGGTTCCCCATTTGACCCTTTCTCTACACTGAATTCCTCCAAGAGATGCACACACAGGACTCACCCAGGTAATGGTGGTGGCACTCTATACCATGGAAATAGCTCTGTCCAAATAGAATCCTAGGTATAATAAAAATCACCTTTATTTCCAGGGTGGAACTTACAACTCTAGATGCATATGTACATGGTAATTTTAAGATTATATGTACTTTTTTAATCAATAGGATCTAAGAATTTTAAGTTTTCTTGCAGCCCAGAGACTGCTATAGATTTTCTGAAACTTTCCCCTGAGTTGTTTTCCTTAATACTGCTACTGTGTAGGGCTTCTCCCTTCAAAACATGAGAACAAGTATCTTCCAGTAAAATATGACATGCCAACAACTCTAGGAGTTGCCTCTGTCCCCTAGGCCATCCCATCACCTTTCTCTATCTCTTACCTTCATCTTTTGTTTTGCATCCTGATAAGTGGTTCCAAGCAATAGTAAAACAGAACAGTTACCATTTTTCCACAATTTAATGTGTCCCAAAAGTTATGTTGGGCACCATCATTTTTGTCCTTCTAAATTCTTTGAGGGGCTGGGAGTTAGCTCAGTTGGTAGAGCGCTGCGCTGCAGTCTCTGAGGTCCCGAGTTCAATTCCCAGCACCGCAAAAAATGGGAGAATGGCCTGGCAATCCACTCCCAAAGCAATCCCGAAACAGTCAGCCATTGAAAACCCTATGAGGGTTGCTATGAGTTGGATACCAATTCGATGGCACCTAACAACAACAACAACAAATTCTTTGAGGCACTGGAGTTTAGCTCAGTTGGTAGAGTGCTTCTCTGTGCTCTCTCAGGCCCTGGGTTCAATCCCCTGCATCACAAAAATAGGAGAAGGACTTGGGAGCCCACTCTCAAAGCAATCTTGAAACCCTATGAATAGCAGAGAAGCACTGACATGTCAGCATGTCCCCTCACCCTGCAATTGTTTTTTGAAGGTACCTAAGGGGTTGAACCCAGGGCCTCACATGGCAGACAAGCACTCCACCACTATAGCACCCCCAGCTCTATTTTTATTTTTTATTTGAAGACAGGGTCTTGATAAGTTACGACTGCCTCTGGCCTCGAACTCACAATCCTCCTGCCTCCACTTCCTAGGTCTCTGGGATCACAGGCATGTGCTGCTGCACCTGGCTTAGGTGCTATTATTTTTACCCTTTTGGTAGATGGGGGAAACAGCCAAACACGGCACATCAGAATTGAAACCAAGTTCTGGACTCCAGGCTCTTGTCCCTGCAGTGTCAGGCATGGCACAGTGTCAGGGAGTGTTTCATTCTGTTGTACCTAAGGTTGTTATGAGTTGGACCTAACTTGATGGCACTTAACAACAACAAATTCCTTGAATTAATTTTATTGTCTGGTGGTGCTGGTTGTTGACTCACTCCTCTCTCTCTCTCTCTCTCTCTCTCTCTCTCTCTCTCTCTCTCCACCCCTTGTGTCCCAAAGACAAGAGAAGGAGCAGACATGTATTCTGAGGTTAAATAACAGTGCAGTAAGTCACCACCAATGGCATAACCATTTCTTCCATTCATAAATTTTCAAACATTGAGTGTAGTTGTGAATGTATCCAATTCTTCCAGCCTTGCTTCAGTTCATTTTAGCTGTTTCTACAAGAACTTTCCTCAGCACTGTTTTCCTGGATCACAGGATATGCAGGTGATACAGGAAGCCACAACCAGGACGCTTCTCCCCTCAACCCAAACACCTGATTTCACCCCACATTATCCAGGGCCCTGGCTGGGCTGGTTCCCTGTGGACAGCCCTGGATGCCAGGCACAACAGCATCTGGCCCTTTGTGAAGTCATGGCAGCAGCCTGATTGCCTCTTTTTCCGTCTAAACAAGAGCGCTGGCATTCCACGAGAGCTGGTTGCCACATAATACACCACCTGGTCCTCAAGGATGAGGAAATAATTGATTATTCTGAAGACTCTTCACTCGTCCTGCCGGCTTCACCATATGGAGAGAGGGGAGCTCTGACTTGCATGAGAGCCCTGTTTTCGCTAAAATGAAGCAAGTGACTGAGCTTCATGAACTTCCCTCTGAATTATTTTTTGAAATAGACTATGATAAAGTGATGACTGTATTGCAAGCACTGTTCCAAGGTTTTTACAAATATCCGCTCATTTATCCTCAGAGCAACCCTATACTGCAGGTGAGGGGGGAATGAGGAATCTTAGGAATGTTCTGGTTCTTGACCTGGGTGCTAGTTACCAGACAGTGTTAAATTTGTGAAAATGTGTCCACTGTACACTTATATGTATTTATTTGTTATTTTTCAAAAGAATTAAAATAAAAATTCCAATAGGTACTATCATTATTATTGTTTTTTGAAGGTACCTAAGGGGTTGACCCCAGGGCCTCACATGGCAGACAAGTACTCCACCACTATAGTACCCCCAGCTCTATTTTTATTTTTTTTATTTGAAGACAGGGTCTTGATAAGTTACGACTGCCTCTGGCCCCAAACTCACAATCCTCCTGCCTCCGCTTCCCAGGTCTCTGGGATTATAGGCATGTGCTGCTGCACCTGGCTTAGGTGTTATTATTTTTACCCTTTTGGTAGATGGGGAAAACAGCTAAACATGGCACATCAGAATTGAAACCAAGTTCTGGACTCCAGGCTCTTGTCCATGCAGTACACTGGCCTCTGATGTGATCTGCAGTGAGGCTATGGCTGGGGAAGAAGAGAGAGAAATAAATACCTGTCCCCTCACCCTGCTGCAGGGGAAGAGAATCCTTCAATGAAGGAGGCCTCCTTCAGTCCCCAGGCTGCTCATTGTTTACAGCTTGTCCTCTGAAAATCTAAGTGTCAGCCCAGGCACCCGAGAATCCATCACTGGTGTGGAAGACATGAAGCTACCAGCATACTGGGGCTAAAAGAAATGAGGGCAGTCCAGAAAGCCAGCCAGCAAGGTAGAAGAGGAACCAAAGATAATAATGTGCTATGTCACCAGGAAGCAGGTGATGAATTCATCAGGAGTGGCCCCCAGGGAGAGGACCAGGGAGATGGGATGTCTAGTGAGAACAAAGACTACGCCGGAGCCTCCACTTACCAGATTCTTGCCCTCCTTCCCCAGGCTGGCTTTTAGTAAAATGACATGGATCACTAAAAGACCTAGAGAATATTTAGCAAAATACGCACACTCACAACTCTACTCCTTCCCTGCCAAGCATAGAAAAAGCACCATGCCCCCAGGCAGGGAAATATACCAATAAACCATCCTTCTGAGGCATGTCCTCAGATTTCTAAGAGTTCAATATGGCTTCTTATGCCTTGCCTGGTTGGGTCTTTAGACACAGATCACACATTCCTCACGTCTCCATCACCACTCCATCTTCATCAACAGTAATGACAATGATAGATGGAGACTGTATTATGTGCCCGGAATTGCACTCATGTTAAAGAACAGCAACAACGGAAAGCTTTGGACCTCCTTAACCACAAACCTCTTTAACCACACACTTAGGAGCTGAAGGTCAGGCAAACAGCAGTTAGAGGACAGTGAGGTAAGTTCCAGAAGTGTCTGAGATGCTCTCTGAGCAGAGCCTGTTAGAGAAAGAAGGCTCTGATTGCCACAGGACCCTGGACCCCATGTAGGGCTTCCACTCTAGGCTTCTCCTGAGATAAAGGTCCCAGGCAAATAGTTTGTTTGGGAGGTGACCCCAAAGTGTCCTGGTAGAGAAAGGCAGAAGGAAAGACAGCCAGTCCTGGCTGGGGGAAGGAAGGTTGCCTCCATGGGCATCTGGGAGACCACATAGGCCACACCAGAGTTTTCTGTCATTTCATTGAAGATGGATCCTCCCTGCTGTCACTGGCCCTGCCCCTGAGCTAAGGATTCTCTACCAGGTGGACATCATGGGAGCTTGCGAGAGGAAGCTGGTGGGTGGAGGCAAAGACTAGGTCTCATGGGCTGTGGTGAGGTACTTGGCTACATCTTCATGGCTCAGCTACATTTTCAAGCCAGTGACATGGTGAATCCCCTTCTGTTCCCTGTTCTTGGGGAGTCATTCTCCAGTGATGGCATGGCCCTGAGAGCCAGCCTGCCAGGAGCTGACAGAGGGTCTCTGAACTCTGCCTTGGGGTACCAAGTCAGTGAAAGGTCTAGGTCCTTGACATTCAGTTTTCCTGAAGGCACAGCCACTCCAAAGTGAATTCAAATTTATGGATTTATTCTTTCACACATTCGTCTGGCAAAAGTAAGAAGTCAGCATTCCCTCAAGCATGCTGACTCAAGGCAACCCTTTTACCCACAACGTGTATCATTCCCATTGTCAACATGATTTTTGCGTGAAGTACACCCCTCCCAACTCCTTCCCAGACCTTCCTCAGCTTAGCATTCACTGTTTATGTCATATGTGTGTTGTTTCGTCTCCAGTGTCCCTTCTTACAGAGAGGGAAAGAGAGGGCTATTTCCAAAGAAATTGACAGGGGGTGGAGTTCAGCAAGCTGTGACCAAAGTCCACCCCCTTTCAGAAAAGAGCTGGTTAACCTGAAAATTCAAAGAACGAAAATGTCCCTCAGTACTAAGATTAAGGTTGTCCTCAGTTGTGGAAGAGAAATGAATTGTGGCACATCTAGGCAATAAACTACTAAGAACCAATATAGGTGAATTTCAAGCTCATTACAAAACATGAAAGAAGCCAGACTCAAAGAGTTACCTACATGGCTGTGTATGTTTTTGAAGAAGCATTAACCAGCCAGGTGTGGTGGCACAAGTTTATAATCCCAGCACTCAGGAGGCTGCAAATTGGAAGTGAGCTTAGGCTATGGAGTGAGACCTTATTTTGAAGAACGAGGAGGAGTAGGAGAAGCAGCCACGGCCAGGTGTGGCGGTGCACCCCTGTAACCCTGTAACCTCAGCACTCCAGAGACTGAGGCAAGGGGATTGCTAAAAGTTTGAGGCCAGCCGGGAGCCTGGAACACGTGGGAAGTTCCAGGCCAGCCAGGCCTGCAGAATGAGACCATGTCTCAAAAACAAAACAAAACAAACAACAACAAAAAAAGTGAAAGTGAAATGAAAACAATGAAGGGAAGTTTTATGCAACATTCCATTACTCTAGTAAGAGTGAAATATGTACGCATGCTCTATCCGTGTACTACAAATTGATTCAGTAATTCTGCCAGTTGAATGTTCTTATATTTGCCCTCAGAACTGGCGTTACACAATATAAAGATGAATGATAAAATTTATGCTAATGTCAAATTTAAATTTCTTTTTTTACTGAGATCATTAAATATCAAATTAAAAAAACCACAAGGCAGAAGAGATTGGAAAAGAAATAAAAAAGCTTTATACTTTAGTACTTTAATGGCCTTTTCCCCAGCATTCTGTATAAGGTCTTGCAAATCACGGAGCTGGCCCTGCCTACAAAGGAACAATGCTGGGAAATCTCAAGGGGTTGTGGAATCATTTTATATTTGGACTGTGGTGACGGTTAACACTCGCATGAACTGTATGTGAAAGGGGTGATTTTGCTGTATATAAAGTGTATTTTACCTGCAGCTATACCCTTGTGGTGCCCGATACTGTCAGATCTCAGAAGTTAAGTGGGTTCAGGCCTCGTTAGTACTTGGATGGGAGACTACCTGGGAACACCAGGCACTGTAGGCTTGGGAAAAGGACCCAGCAACCCCTGGGATGGGGGGAGCCAGGTAAAGGCTCACTTTGGTTGGGGCAGGTTGTATGCTGATTTGAGGTCTAGAAGCCTCGCAGGACCTTGTTCCTCCTGCAGGGGAGTTGAGCATTCTAGGAGCCCTCTTAAGAGGTTGGCCTGCTCTCCCCAGAGCTCCCACAGGAGCCCACCTGCGGCCCCAAGTCTCCCTTGAGACCCATTTTTAGCTCAGTCGGCCAGGCTCAGTCTGTTCACTGTCCTGTGGGGCAGAATGAAAGCTCTGAAGGTCACAGGCGCCTGCCTGTTTCACAGTGTCCTCGAGGCTCGAGTCACATCTCTTCCCAGCCTCCTCTAATGACTCTCCACCACCTGGTAAACCTCTGCAGTGTGATGGGTTCCTGGTAACACTTGTCTAAAGAATGAGCGCCTGCAGCTGTAGCACTGTGGCCTCTGATCCCCTCAGATCTCAGAAGCTAAGTAGGGTTGGGCCTGGTTAGGACTTGGATGGGAGACCTCCTGGGAACACCAGGTACTGTAGGCTTGGGAGAAGGACCTGGCAATCCACTTCCAAAAATCAACCCACCATTTAAAACCCTATGAACAGCAGAGAAGCACTGACAATAGCATCACCTGTTGTACATAGGGTCGATATGGGTCAGATACCAACTCCATGGCACCTAACAACAACAACAAAGAATGAGTGAGTAACCTATGGGTTACTTGAGACAGAGGCTTCCAGCAACCCCTTCTCTACCTCATCTCCTCTCTTTTACACCAGCGGATCCCAGGCTCACTGGAACTGAAGCAACTTACCAAGCATCATGGACTTGCCAGCCAGCCCAGAGTTTGAACTGAAGCCTAATAGCAACCCCAGTGACACACATTCCCACCCCTAGCAGTAGTGGGTGACACAATGTGTCATCAATGTGACCAGCAATCTGCTCTCCATCTTTTCTCTGCAAGTTTCACCCAAGAGATAAGACTCAGAACATCTGGAAGAAAGTCCTGGCTCTATGATGGGAAGCCTTGGATTGAACAAGTACCACCCTGGGATAGCTGGGCTGGTGTCCACCTCCTGGCTGCGTAGGTCCCAGGAATGCAACTGCAACTTAATGTAGGCTCAGGAAACCCAGGTATTCCAGGGGTTCAGGCAGCTTCCTTGGAGAGTGGGTTTCTGGGAGAATTTACTGCCCAGATAGAAGGGATGGGAAGGAAGTAGACCTCTCACAAACCTCAGTGGATGCAAATGCCACACTTTTCTTTCCTTTTTAAGAGCTTCCTTATTTGAAATCTGCCTTGGGGGCTGGGTGTGTGGCTCAGTGGTAGTGCATGTGCAAAGTGTGCATGAGCCCCTGGGTTCAACCCCCAGTACTGCTAGTAAATAAATAAATAAATAAATAGCAAGCTACATGCTTTCAATACACAATGGCACAGAGTAAACATCTCCATTCCAAAAGGGAGGAATGGCGGCATAGCAAGGAAAGAGTAGACCAAAGCAAGACCACTATCTAGCAGAGAAAACATATCCTGTAGCTCCACATTTGGCATCTGGCACACAGGGTGGCACCATCAGGCTTGGGAAGGCCTGCCCCTATGGTCTTGCTGTTTGCAGGCCACATGGTCTCTCTCTCTGTAGGGCCAGCTCCACTCGTTGCCAGCAGATTTCCTTGGCAGATGTTCCTCATCTCTAATATCATGGAGTCTCTACTGCAGCTTAAACTTCACTCTCAAAGATTCAGCCTTCAGGGGCTGCTCACAGGGAATCTGACCCTTCTACACATTGCCTAGCCTCTCTGACTTTTCTCAAAAACCTTTGTGCAAGCCTTGAGGACCCCATAAGTTTGGTATTCTGTATGCCTGCAAAACCAGCACCATGTGGAGGATGCCAAGTTCTGCTACCAGGTTGAATCTCATTTGGACCATAGCTGCAGTGTCCTCTGAATGTCTGGGAAGCTGAACCCTAGAAAACACTCCCTTTACTACCAGGATGCCTGCAAGGTGCATCTTTTTAAAGGAAAATCTTTGAAATGAGTTCATAGTTTCATATCCTGGAGCCTTTGATGGGTGAGTGGGCTCACCAATTCCCAATTTGCCCTGAAGGAACCTTTCCTATTCCATTGGGGCTTCACTTTAATGGCCATAATCTCTTTAACAACCACAGTTTCTTTGTCTGCAACTTTAAACAGGCTCTTTTCCTTGCCAGCCTGCACATTTTTGAAAATTTTCTGCTCTACTTATTGCTTTTTTCCCTCATTATAAATTTGGCTAAAAGCAGCCAGCAATAATCATGACATAGCTTCACTGCTATGTTGTCTTGAAGTTTCCTCCACCAAATTAATTACTCCACTACTTTTGAATTCAGTCTCATTCAAATTTTCAGTACATGTACAAAAAGAGGACAAATTTTTTGCAAGAATGTAGCATGAATAGCTTCTAATCCAATTCCCAATAGTGTCCTCCTTCCCATCTGAATCCTCATGAGGACAGTCTGCATTTCTTTCACCATTCTAAACTCTCACAAGAACTTCCCCTTAAATTCTGCTTACTAAATTCTAGGGCTTTTCTAGTCCCACAAGCCAGTGACTCCACTCCTCCAATTTTCTGTGTTAGTTAGCTTTTGTGTCATTGTAACTAAAATACTTGACAGAGACAAGTAAGGAAGGAAAGATTTACTTTAGCTCCTGGTTTCAGAAGTTCAGTCCATGTTGGTGAGTAGAGCATGGCAGAGGAGGTGGCAGGAACATGTGGTGGAGGGGAGCATCTTATGGCAGACAGGAACAGAAATCCAGGCCAAGCACAGGGCCCTGGATAAAACCTTCAAAGACTTATCCCAGTGACCTACTTCACCAGCTAGGTCTCAACTCCTAACAGTCCACAGCCTCCCAAAATAGCATCACCCACTGGAGACTAAGCATTTAATACACGAGCCTATGGGGAACATTTTATATTCAAATCATACAGTTTGATCTATTTGGTCCTCAGCTGGTGGTGCTGTTTTTGGGGTTGGTGGAAACCTTTGGAGGTAGGACCTAGATGGAAGAAGTAGATCAATGGAGGCACATCCTTAGGGGTTGTATCTTATCCTGGGCACTTCTCTGTCTCTCTCTGCTTACTGGCTACCATGAGGTGAGCAAATCTGCTCTACAAACACTCTTGCCACTATGACATTCTGTTCTACCACAGGCCCACAGCAATAGAGCAAGCTAAACATCCCCTGAAACCTCAGATACCATGAGCTGGAATAGATCTTTCCTCCTTTTACATTGTTCTCTCAGGTATTTGTCACAGCAACAACAACAACAAAAAACCAACACAAGACAGTTTTCATGTTATATGTTTTTTACTACACAACAAAAAAGAATCAAGCACTTACTTTTTGAAATCTACTAACAGTCCATATGTTTAGTTTTGTTTTTTGAGCACAGTTTTTGTATGCAGTGCAGGCAAGTCTGAAACTCCATATGTAGCCTAAGCTGGCCTTGGACTGGCAATCCTCCTGCCTCAGCTTCCTGAGTGTGGAGATTACAGGCATGTGCCACCATATCTGGCTTTTTAGAGTACAAAATATTTAGTCAAATGATAGCTTCCAAGTGTTTTGAAAACACAAGAGGGGCTCAGTTCTGCTTCTTACACATTGTACCCTTTGGAACATTTTGTTATTGTTTTGTTTTGTTCATTTTGGGTTTGGCAAGTTTTTAAACCATTCTGTGCTTGTTTTTCACATTTGTAAGATGTAGATCAAAGATTGTATTTCACAGGATTTTTTTTTTTTTTTGAGTCAGAGTCTTGCTAAGTTGTTCAGGCTGCCTCTGACCTAGAACTCAGGATCCTCCTGCCTCTGCCTCCCAAATTGCTGGGATTATAGGTATATGCTACCACACCCAGCTCCCTCACAGGATGATAAGTGAGGATTGACATAGGTACAATGCTGACATACAGGTAAATGTTAGTTATTATTTCAGTTATCTTGGAACTCCCTGAAGATAACTTTCTAACTGCATTTTTATTATTTCCATTCCAGGCTTCTTCTCATGTGAAATTCTCAGCCAAGTATTTGTGTGAAATAATGAGCACTCTCAAAAATTCTTTCTATTCCCTGGAATTCTCCCATTAAGCCTCATAACAACAGAATTTGCCATAATTGCTAATTGGCTGTAATTTAATATGTCTACACGAATGCAAACTCTTATTAATAATTTCTTATTTGACTTCATTTTCTCTTGGGAGACTCAGGTACTGGCTGAGAGTCAATACCTCACAGGAATACCAGAAAGCATTTAGAATAACACACCAGTGAGCTCAGGAGAGTGTCTAGTTCAGGGCTGCTGACGCCTGTTCAGACAAATAATTGCATTTGTTATCAGGAAACCAACTCAGCTCTCACCAGAAAATGAACTACAAAACAGAAATGTTGTTCATTGGGCATGACAGAAAAACTACATGAAAGCTAAAAGCTAAATATTGTTATAATACTAGTACATTGTGACATTCTGGGACTGCTAACCTACTTTCTTCAGACAGAAGCCAGTCCCTGATGGGAACAAGTCCTTTTTTTACTTTATTTACAAATAATAGTAGGGTACAGAATAAGAAGTCATTTGATATATCTATTATGAAACTATTAAATCATTGTTTCTTACACATCCATCATCTTACGTATTTTACAAAACAGTATGAACTAAAGAAGAAAAGAAAAAAGTAGGATTTTTAACTAATATGTAATGAGAATGATATGCAACCATAGGTTAAAATCTCACTGATTTTTTCCCATTTTTCCCTTTTTGCATATATTCATATAGTTGCATCCCATATTTTGTGTTTTTCCTCTCCCTCTTTACCGCTCTACGGTGTTCCCCTTCCCCTCCCCACTTCTCTAACCTCTGCTCCCACCTGCTGATCCCCTCCCCCCTCCTATCAGGCCCACTTGTATTTTCCATGCTTAGATAAGTATAATTGTTCATTTTATATATCTATATGTGTAAAACCCATTTTCCTTTAAGTTAGCTCCCACATATGAATGAGAACATATAGTATTTCTCTTTTTGAGACTGAGTTCAAGTCTTTAGCATAATAAAGCAACAGAGTTGTGCACTCTCCAGTGGAGGATTAAGGATTTACTAAGCTAGAATCAGGAACTACCTCACCATCTCCACTTTCCTGATACCAAGTACCCCTGCATGGAGCCAGGACCCTATGGAAAAGAAAGAAGGGTAAGAAAAAGAAGAAGAGGGAGACCAAAGGCAGAAAGGACTGTGGGTGACAACCCATGCTTATAACTCTGTGGGGTCAGAGGGAAATTTGATAGGAAGAAAAAAGAAATGTGTCTGGCCATCATCTATACTGTCAGTGTGGCCGTGACTGGTGGCCAATAGGATTGTTTTATTCTGGTAATGAATCATGTCGGCACACCAGGTATTCAAGGAATAATGATGGATTGATGACCACTTATTGTATACTTTCTCTGCCCAGACACTAGGCTAAGTCCTTTACATTCCTTACATCATCTAATCCGTGGGGTGGTATATTAGTTATCTATGCTGCATTACAAATTATCCCATTGCTTAGTATCTTAAAACAATAAATACCATCATCTCACATAGTTTCCATAGGTCAGGAATCTGAAGATGCTTGTCTGGTGGCTCTGGCTCAGAGTCAGTCATGAAGTTAAGTTAAAATGTCAGCCGAAATTGCTATTATCTCATTGTTCTACTGAGGTTGGAGGATCCTCCCTTGCATTACTGGCAAGAAATTACTGGCTGTTGATAGATATCAGTTCCATGCTATGTGGAACTGCCTGTGTGTGGGGCTGCTTGAGTGTCCTCACAATATGGCAGCTGGCTTTCTCCAGAGCAAGAGATCCAAGAGAAATAAGCCACCATATGCTTTATGACCTAGCCTTTAGAAGTCACATCTATCATTTCCACAATATCCTATTGATTAGACAGGTCAGCCCTATTCTATTTTGGAGAGAACTACACAAGAAAGCAGATCACTGGGAACATCTAGGAGTCAGGTGGCCCCAGAAGTGTCTGATCATTCCCGTTTCATAGGAGAGGAAACACGCAAACAAAAAAAAGACTACCTTGATTTGCCAAGACACACAGCTGCTGTGTGGCAGAGCTGGGATTTGAGACCTTGTCTTGATGACTACAAAACCATGCAGAGGCAACAATGAAGCCTGAGCTGTGCTTAGGTGAAGAAATGAGTAGGGGCTCTGACAGATTAGGGCACAATACACTTGCAGGCTTATGTCTTGGCCTGGTAACCCAACCTCCACTTGTGACATTGCTTCCATGGCAAATTATCCTCTAAAACCCAGATACCCAAACATATATATTTTGGTACCCACTCTGCTAATAAAATGAGAATTGTCTGCATCATCAGTTTCCAGGCATCCATCTGCAGTGAGTAATGATAATGGGTACTTAATGTAGACCAAGAGTCTCACTCATTTATATCCACCAAATTGCTAATGGGTCAATTACGAATACTACATTTTGAACGAATAACTATGCCTGGCATTCTCTTTCTATATATCAATAAATTCTAAAGTTTCTTCCAATTCTGAAATTTCTGAGTTTTTGGACACAAAAAAATGAAACTATTTTATTTATTCACTACTTGTTGTTTGTTGTTAGGTGCTGTCGAGTTGGGTCCAACTCATAGCAACTCTCATCGGGTTTTCAATGGCTGTTTTGGGATTGCTTTTGGCATGGACTGCCACATCCTTCTGTAAATCTGCAGAGACTCATTACCAAGACTATTTGATGACATTAAAATTGGAACAGTTAAAGCTTAAGAAAAAACCATTTTAGGCAATGAATTTCAAAACCTTATAAAATGCTCCTTGACTTTAGTGTAAATACTTTATGTAATGGTTTATGTCTCTTTTGTTGCAACTGCCAGGCTTTTCTAGTTTCCATTCTGAACATAATAAAAATGAATTTTTCTGCTGGTTGTGTTTATCTATATGAACACTTTTGCATATCAATAAGACAATGACAATAAGCATCCATAAGAAAGATTCTAAGGCAGACAAAACCCTGAAGGGTCTTCTGATTTTCCCAAGGAAAAATAATTATGTGACAATATCAAGTGGATTTTTAGGCACTTTGAAAACTAATATATATATATAGTAATAATTATTTAGCAACTAATTAATCCAAATGTTCCACTCTCTGCCTAAGGTAAATAATGGGAAATTTGCTACTTAAGAGGAAAATTAAGATTGTAAAATTTAAGGGATTCTGTTATCCTCAAGCCACTTTCTCAAAGCAAAATTTTAAATGCTGAATTTATCATGCTTTCCATTGTCTTTATTACTATATACTTCCTAACATTTGGTCTTTTCATCTGTGATTCCTTTAAGTTTTAAAAAAAAAGGTAGAGACTTCTAAAGCATAATTGCCCACTAGAGAGTATGACTCAGAATATGAAAACAGCCAAATCTCCAACCAATTTGATAAGTACTGAAATTTACAACAAAATGTATGGTGATGGAGAAGCAGTCTTAATCCATCAGTCAGAAAGCAACTGTGAAGCACCTGCCATGGGCTCTGTCCTACATGGACCTTGCATGGATTCCAAGGGCCTGGAAAGCCAGGGGATGCTTGTGGGCCTCTTCCACCACTACCGCCCTGCATTCTATAACACTTTTAGCCAATGATTTTCAACTTTTTAACTATAAATTCACTAAACAATTTTTAAAAACTCTATCGCCTCTTGCTATAGTCTGAATGTTTTTGTCCTCCAAAATTCATATATTGAAATTTAATCCCCAATGTGATAGTATTAAGAGCTTGGGATTTTGTGGGAAAGGGTTACTAGGTCATGAGGATGGTGCCTTGCAAGTGGGATTAGTGCCCTTATAAAATGCTCCTTTCACCACGTGAGGTCACCATGAGAATATGCCTTCTATGAAGTAGAAAGTGAGCCTTCACCAGACATGGAATCTGCTAGAAATTTGACCTTGGATTCCCCAGCCTCTGAAACTGTAAGAAATAAACGTTACCCAGCCTGAGGCATTTCCTGATAGCAGTCCAAATGTACTAAGATAGATCCGTACTCCAAAGTTAAGTTGACATCTCAATTTTTTTTTTCAGTACTAGGGGGTTGAAACCAGGGCCTCACACATGCTAGGCAAGTGCTCCACCACTGAGCCATACCCTCAGCCCCTTTGTTATTTTTTATTTTGAGACAAAGTCTCACTAAGTTGTGCAGGCTGCCTCTGGTCTCGATTTCATGATCTTCCTGCTTCAGTCTCCCCAATAACTGGGATTATAGGCATGTGACATGGCACCCAGTTCAATATTTTCATCATAACTTTACATGATTGAAAACAGCATAACTTCTGGCATATTGAAAATATTGGTGGTTAAGTAAAAATGTTACATTCATTTTATAACCAATAACCATCTATTCTTTAATGCATCCAGGGTACTACCATGTCTACTTCCTTCTCCAAATCTGTTCTTTGATTAAAACACCACTCACACTAGTGGTATATAGGGCATGCTAGTAATCCCAGTGATCTGGGAAGCTGAGACAGGGGGATCCAAGTTTGAGGGCAGAGGTAGCCTGTGTAATTTAGGAAGACCCTGACCCAAAATAAAATAAATAAGTAAATATCACTTCCCATCCTAAAAATTTAGAGTTCCCCTCTGTCTAACAAGATATCACACAAGTAATTATATACATGAATAAATAAAATATGTTTATCCATTCTTTATCTGAAGCCAAGCAGTGTTTCTCGCTGATACATTCCCCTCAAGGGGAATGCCTATCAATCAATCAATCAATAATCTATTCACATTGAGGTTAGTACCTAAATGTGTTTGTAAAGTCCCTACTATGGTATGTAGCATTAGCCATTTTGGATATGCTGTGAAGTGCCCATTCAATCATTTGCCCATTTTCCTATTTAAGAGTCCAATCTTTTCTTATTAATCTGCAGAAATGCATTATGTACTCTGGATATGAGTCCTTTGACAAACATAAATGTTGAAAATATCTTTTCCTGTATTGTGGTTTGACTTTTCATTCTGTAAATAGTCTTTTGATGACCGGAAACTCAGAATTTCAGTTCAGCCCAATTTATCAATTTATATCCTATTAAGAAAGCTTTTCTTACCCCAAGGATATGAAGATATTCTCCTATGTTTTCCCCTGAAAATTTTATTGCTTTATCTTTTATATTAGGGTCAACAAACTACCAAAATTGATTTTGATGTGAGGTAGGGAAGCTGAAATGTAATCTCCTTCTGCTGGACTGTGGTGGTTGTAAATCAATGCTACTGCTACATGTAATTACTAGCAACAGAAGTGGGGATGATATGGCATTCTGCTCGTCTTCTAATTGATTGGCTGTATATTTGGTCCTTCAGAGCTAGAACAAGTCATAGAAGAACTCTGTGAGCTTTTCTTTGTCACTTTCTTAGAGGAGAACTGATCTTTGAACACAGACTTTTTTTTCCACTTGCCAGCTCTTAGAAAAGAAACTGAGCATTTTGTGGGGGTAAAGACCAGAAAAGCACAACCTCTTTATAGGAGAACTCAACTTCTCCCCAACTTGTAGCCCCAACTCTGTGGAATATAAGCTTTGCAATTAATGAGTGCAGGGAGCGACTTAGTGGCCAGTATAGTACTCACAGCCAAATGCTTGCCTTGTTAGTCACATACATTCTTCCATCCTTGCAGCAGAACTTGCCATCTTGACACTGCACCTCGAATCATTCTCCCCCTTTCTCATCACTGCCCTGGATCTTTGCAGGAGAATCTGTTGTTGTTGTTAGTTGCCGTCAAGTAGGGTCTGACTCATAGTGACCCTCATAGGGTTTTCAGTGGCTGACTGTTTTGGGATTGCCTTGGAAGTGGATTGCCATGTCCTTCTCCCACTTTTGAGGTGCTGGGAATTGAACTCAGGACCTCAGAGACTGCATAGCGGCACTCTACCAACTGAGCTAAATCCCAGCCCCAGTAGAAGAATCTATAGACCTACAAATAAGGCAAAATAAGGACACTGATGAGTGAGTAAGAGGAGCTCTGGCTTATAAATCAAGAGACCTTGACTCCAGCCTTGCCAAGTCAATACCAGTTCTGAGACCTTGAGCAAGTCATAGGTTTTCTGAGCCTCATTGTGACACAAAGGACTTGGTGGGAAATCTCCATGGTGCCTACCATATTGTCTGATTGTATGAGACTCAGAATAACATTGAAGTCAAGTGTGATGAAACTGTGTCTTAAAATAGAAAGTAGGCTTGGAGGACATCCCAAGTATTTTATATTTGATGATGATTATTTCTCAAACCAGCAATAAACTTGCTATGTGCAATTAAAATAATAAAATCTGAGACCCATAAAGGAACAGCATGTTCAACTTTTCTTTTATATGGTAAAAAAATAATAAAACAGACTCTGAGAACTCATGAGCTAATTCTCAACTGAGCCTAAATCCTTTGACTCTGCCCAATGCTCTTTGAACAAACCCAGCTGCATTTTCCAAATGGGTAAACTGGAAGATGAAAATGTAGCACTAAAACTTTTCTAGCTGTGCTCTGGCACTTAATAAAAGGAAAGGATTAGGTGACCTAGTGGTGTTTTTAGTCATCTTTAGGTGGGTGTGCCCACATTGTTCCTGGAATTCCAGAGAGTAGCATGTGTTTTTCAGTCTTCTTGTAGCTCTATCTCGAAGAATCCAAGGAAAACCACCTGTTGATGAGTTTGTGGGCCTCTTCCCCAGGCCAGACATGGAGCCAACAAAAGGATGGGGGACACATTTCCGCAAAGCTAGACTTGGAGTACAAAGATTCACCCTGTCACCTTTTCCTGGTAAAAGCTTTGGTAGGATGCTGAGGACTATTCTAGGAAACTTTTCTCCCACTGTTCTCTAGGAAAATTAGGGGTAGTGTACAGAAACTGGTCATATATGCTAATGAATTTCCCAGAGTGAAGCTAAGTGATCTTATCACAGGAGATATTGATTTCCACAAAGCAATCAAGGAAACAGGTTTTGTCATTTTCCTCTGCAGATATACATCCCCTGTCTTAGTTCCCTATTGCTGCTGTAACGAATTACCACAAACTTAGTAGCTGAAAACAACATGCATTTATTTATTAGATTGGTTAATTTTTGATACTTGGGGGTTGAACCCAGGTCCTAGCAGATACTTTGCAAGTGCTTTACCACTGGGCTCTACCCCCAGCCCATGTATTATTTTTTGTCCTGAGACAGGGTCTCAGTTATGCAGGCTGCATCAGGCCTAAACTTACAATCCTCCTGCCTCAGCTTTCTAAATTGCTGGGATTAGGGGCTTTCACCACTGCAGTCTGGCTACAACACAAATTTATTCTCCTAGCATTCTAGAGGTCATAAATCCAAAATTATTCTTCCAAGGCTAAAATCAGTTTTTCAGCAGGCCTATGTTCCTTCACCTTTTCCAGATTTTGGAGACTTCCTGCATTGTTTGGCTCATGGTCTCTTCCTTCATCTTCAAAGTCCATCTCTCCAACATTTGGTTCCATTATCCTGTTTCCTTCTTCTGAATTTTGACCACCTCTCTCTTTCAGGACCTGTGTGATTACATTGGGCTCACCTAGGTTATCCAGAATTATCTTCCCACTCAAGATCCGTAACTTAATTACACCAGCAAAGTCCCTTTGCCACATAAAGTGACATATTACAGGTTCAAGGGATTTGGACTGCCACTTGTCTGTCAGCTTCTCAAGCTGTGGGGGCTTGTGTGTTGTTGTGATGCTGAAAGCTATGTCACCAGTATTTCAGATATCAGCAGGGCCACCCATGGTGGACATGCTTCAGCTGAGCTTCCAGACTAAGACAGACTAAAGAGAAGGACCTGCAGCCCACTCCTGAAACAATTAGCCATTGAAAATCTTATGAATAGCAGAGAAGCATTGTCAAATACAGTGCCATAAAATGAGCCTCCCAGGCTAGACAGCATTCAAAAGATGAGTGGAAGAGTTGCCTCCTCAAAATAGAGTTGACCTTAATGACAGGAATGGAATAAAGTCCCTAGGACCTCCTTTTGCTGATGTGGCATGACTCAAGAAGAAACACAGTGGCTGCAACAATGGGCTCAAACATAAAAAGACTCTGTGCATGGCACAGTGTTGGGTAGTGTTTCATTCTGTTGTACTTAGGGTTGTTATGAGTCAGACCCAACTCAGTGGCACCTAACAGCAACAAAAGGATTAGGATGTGGACATCTTTGGAAAAAGGATATTATTCTGTCTACCATGTCCAATATATAGTTTCAGTGTTTGAAAGAAAGGGAGATGTGCCACTGAATATCACTACAATGACTCACATGCTTTGGAAAGTTACTGTTTTCATGGCCTCCATTTACCATCTTCACAATGAGGAGGTGGTAGAGCTGCTTCTTAAGTCTCTTTTCTAGTTCTAGCACTTATGGTTCTAACACTCTGTGGTTCTAACACCCTGTGCTTCTAGACCTGTGCTGCCCAGTGAAGTGGTCACTAGCTAGATGTGGCTAATGAGCACTTGAAATGTGGCTAGTGCCACATTTGGAATGATAATATTTTGGGTATATTGGGTTAAACAGAAGATATTATCAAATTTAATTTATTTTTTATTTTTTATCTTTTTAAAATATAGCTACTAAAATTTTTTTCTCCCTTTATTGGTAAATGATGGTGGGGTACAGAGTAATACAGCACTGGCTTTTTCCATTATGCAACTATTGCATTCCTTTTGGTTACATTTTTATCAACTTACAAGATTTATGGAAACTTTTGACTAATAGGTAGTAAAATTCATGTGCTTTGACTATTGTCATATGAAGGGATGAGGGTGTCCACATTGAGGGTCTATGGCCGCTTCCTTCAAACTCAGAGGCTATTATTCATGAGATGAACTATGATGTTATTGGACGACTCTGATGATGAGAAAAATCTTCCTTATGTGAGCCAAAAGCCACATTCCTATGACAATGACACACTCGCCTACAATAGAGCAATGTGGAATATGTTTACATCCCCTGAATGCTCATTCATTAATATACTCCACAACTATGTATTGGTTATCTACTATCCTAGGCTTACAGAGGGATTCAGAAGTGGACATCAGATGAAATACCAGTTATTGAAGAGGTTATATCTTAGGAGCAAGAGGCAAAAAGTAAGCAAGAAAAGTCATAAATAAGCAAGAGAATAACAATGGTTCACTACATTCCCAATTGGGGTATTTCCTATATTGTACTTTCTTGGTATTGGGCCTTTCCCAGCACTAGCTCCCCCTGCTCCTGTAGGGTTCTCTTCAGCATAGAAGAGGTCCAGCTAGTCAGATGCTTACTGGCTCCAGGACTTGAGCAAATGTCACCACGGCAGAAAGCATATTTGGATGCAGTAGTGACATTTCCACTCAGGCATGTCCTGACCTTGTCTGCACTTCCCTTCATTTCTGCCCAGACTTCAGCCATCGTCCCATTTTAAACCCAGAACCCCTTTCAATTAATACAACTTTGGTTTAAGATAGCCAAAGGTAATTTCTGCTGGTTGAAATAAAATACCCTGACTGGCGCAATGAAAATTATTTCCTGTATGAGTCAATTTTTCTCTCTGCTGTATGATATATTATAGCCCTTCCCTGAATCCATTGGTTTCTGGATCATTCTCCATCTTGCTCTCTATCCATTGTAGCATTGCTATCATTAGAAAGAGCCCCCACACTTCTGCT
Source organism: Pedetes capensis (assembly GCA_007922755.1). Lineage (NCBI taxonomy): Eukaryota > Metazoa > Chordata > Mammalia > Rodentia > Pedetidae > Pedetes > Pedetes capensis. The sequence continues at coordinate 71,859 of VMDO01003913.1, forward strand.
TTTTGGTAGGTGTGAGCACAGCATTTTAAATATAGTTGGATTTCCTGTACTTGTTCCCAAACATCTTACAGAACATGCCATTTCCATTAGGCAGACAATAGATATGTCTTTATATTTTAAAACTACTTTTATAATTGTGATATTTGGCTTCTAACAAAAACAACAACCAAACTACACTCAGAGATTCTCCTACATTCATACATGCCTAAATATGCAGAAAAGGAGACAAAACCTCTTTGAGGACAGTAACAACTTTTTAAAATTTTGTCTAAAAAAATCACTATGTAAATAATTGTGCTAGCTCTACTTATCTCCCGAAATATGTTTAGTATGCTTTGAAGATTACACATTTTAAAAATGTATTTGCTCATCATCCCGGGAGTTGACTAGTTCAGGTCCCAAGGTATGAAATAACACAGGCCTCCTTTGTGGTGACACTGTGTCTCTTGAATCCGGGTTTTGCACATGATATTCCACTTGCCTGGAACATTGTCCCTAGTCCAGCCTGTCCTCTGCTATTCCCTGCTGAAAGCCAACACATCCTGCCATTCCTGGCTTAGAAGGGGCTCCTGAGGAGCCACTTAGCTTCTGTGGGCTTCATTTCACTTAGCTGTCAGAAAAGCAGATTACACAGGAGGACCCAGAATGTTCTGTCCACTTCCAAGCCCCAGGAATCTAATTTGCACAGGACTGTGGCAGGATTTTCCATTAAACCCCAATTTGAGTAGTGGAAATAAAACCAAGACCTGCAACTCTCAAAAGAGAGCAATATTCTTTCCCGAACCCCCTTGTCAGTTGTAACAGCAGAGGGGCAGCTATACCGCACCATTTATGGTTTGAATAAATGCTGATTGTGTTGGTATGTTTTTCTATTTCTCTCTCTTCTCTGATTCCTTATCTTAAAGTGCAAGTTAGGCCAGGCACATGTAATAAGTATTTGTGCTTTTTAGAAAGACACTAAAATGAATTTTAAATATCTTCATTATAAGTTTATAACATCTCCTAAATAACCATCCTAATAAAAACTGCTTCCTCAAAAAGGCCATGCACATATTTCCCAGGTGGGATTATGGGGGACAAATAATCACATAGACATTTCTTCAACAGAATTCTAAAGGTGATTTAAGAGAAAAAATAAGATGGTAACACCACTGTTTCAGAAAGAAATAACCTGGAAGAGTCATTTACTGAACAACAACAACAAAAAAAAATGACATTGCAAAAACTTTCTCCTGAAGCACTACCAAGATGCATTTTTAAACCCCTTATAGACTTTGAATCATTTTCAAGTGTTAACACTCTGTTCCAACTGAGGTTCTGGAGATTAATTCACACAACATGGGTCGCTAAGGTTCCTAATTTCATGCATTGAAAATAAGAGAGTGGACAAAAACCCCAAATTATAGGCTATTTAAAAAAATACTGTTGGAAAATCACATCAAAATTCAAACAGTTTGCATCACCCACTAGTAGTTTTTTAATTTTTTATGGATATATAATAACATAAATACAGAAAAGTGCACGAATGTAACTCTACAGTGTGAGGCATTTTATAAGAAGAATATATCACTGTTATAAGCATCTATAACAAGCAACAGAATGATTACCTTTTCCTCAAGACCCCTCCACATGTCTCCAGCCAGGCATTACCCTCTCTAGGTGACTTCTGAATGAAGTGACAAAGACTCTGGAAAAAGTGCATCCATGCCAAGAATGGCAATTTGAATGGGATTTAGACAAGGAAGATCAAGGGGGCAGGCTGGGGAGGGGAAAATGTCCCAGAAATGGAGCACTGTGTGAAAACCTGACTTCTACCAATATCCATTATCTTTGTCCTTTTTTGTACTTCATACAAATGGAATTATACCAGATAAACTCTCATGTCTGGCTTCTTTCATTCGACATTTTTGTCGGCTGTAAGTCATTCATTCCCATCACAATGTTCTTGGGTGTAAAGATCCCACAATTTGTTTAGCCATTCTGCTGTTGTGGGCCCTGGGGCATTGTCAGTTTAGGATTATTGCCAGTAGAGCTGCCCACCAGTGTTTTTACCAAACAGTTGAGGAGGCATGCCTGGGACATTTGCTCAGTAGTCATGAAGGTGAGAGAATCAGTGACATACAAACAAAAACTAGAGCAGTGATTCTCAACCGTGTGCACCAGAATCCCTTGGAGGGCTTATTAAAGCAGAATTAGATACTCTGGGACCCACCCCAAGAGTATTGGACTCAGTCAATCTGCAGCAGGACCTGAGACCCTGTATTGCTAATGTTTCCCAAGTAATGCTGCAACTATTTGACCAGAGACTACATTTTCTTCCTCCCTCATTGGGTACTTTCTTTAAAATTACTGTATCTTGATGGAACAAATATGCCTGCAGCCATACCACTGTGGCATCCGATCCCATCAGATCTCAGAAGCTAAGCAGGGTCAGGCCTGGTTAGTACTTAGACGGGAGATGGCCTGGGAAAATCAGGAGCTACAGGCTTAGGAGAAGGACCCCGTAACACACTCCCCCACTAAAAAACAAAAATAAGCCACTGAGAACTCTATGATCAGCAAAGAAGCACTAGCAATACTGTTTTACCTGTTGTACTTTGGGTGGCTATGAGTTGGACACCGACTCAACAGCACCTAACAACAACAATGGAACAAAACAGTGGGTTACATTATGACATTTTCATACACGTATATAAGGTTCTTCGATCATATTTATCTCCCCAATTAACCATTCTTATCCCCCCTCCCACTGGTCCCTTTCCTAGTCCATAATAATCTCCCTTCTACTTTTATGTCCTCCCAGGGGATGCTGAAGCTATCTGTGCACAGACCACACAGAGTAATAAGGCTGCAGAAAGGAACAGCCTTCATTTCTGTTGCAGATGCAACAGTACTAAGTATCCATTCGCAGCTCTGAGAACCTACAGCAACCTAGGAAGTTTTCTAAGTTCAGACTCAACACTGCATTTCTGCTTTTCTTTGTAGGCCCTCCCCTACTCCTCCACCACTGCTCTTCCTGCCCCATACCTCCCACATCTCATAACTTCTCCTTTGCACATTTGCTCATAGCCTCCTCTCCATTTCTATACAGGGTAACTGTCAGCTGGTATGGTATGATGTCTTACATTTGAATTCTCTAATAGAGAAGATTTGATTGGATCAGAACATAATGTTTCCTGTATAAGATGTTGCTGTTGGGCAGAGTTCTTGTGCTTCAAAGACTAGCTCATACCTACCTTTGGGTCAGATGCCAATCATTTGCCTGAGAAACACAGAGGTAGGGTGCAAGAACAATTAACTGAATCAGTGATTTACAGCTTTGACTGCATATCAGAAGTATCTGAGGACATTTTAAAAAATACCCAGGCCAATGGTGAAATCCCAGAAATTCCAGTTCTATTGGTCTGTATGGGAGGTGTGGCAATGAGCATTAGTATTTTCTAGGAACTGGCTAGGTTTTCTTTTTCTCTCTTTTTTTTTTAACTTTCATTTCAGTTTTTTGAGACAGAGTCTCGCTGCATAGCCCAGGCTATCCTCAAACTCACAATCCTCCTGCATCCATTTCCCAAATGCTGACATCACAATCATGTGCCATGTAGCTAGCATCCTCGTGTGTTTCTAAACGAGCAGCTGGTATCTAGAATCACTGACTATATTAGGTTCCTGAGGCTGATTTTGTTTGATTTTGGGGGGTTGAACCCAGCTCCTTGCACATACTTTGCAAGTGCTCTACCACTGAGCCCTCAGACTTTTTTTTTTTTTTTTTTTTTTTTGAGACAGGGTCTTGTTAAGTTATGCAGGCTGCCTCCGTCCTCAAACTTGCAACCCTCCGGTCTCTGCCTCCTAAGTTGTTGGAATTGCAAATGCAAACCACTGAGATCAACTCTAAGGCTGCTTTTAACAAAGTTCTACACAAAATTTTTCTCTCGCAGTTCTGAAGACTAGAAGTCTGAAATCAATGTATTGACAGGGCCATGCTCCCTCCAAAGTCCCTAGGCGAGATCTTTCCCTGCCTTGGTCAGTTTCCAGTCACCTCAGCCCTTCCTTGGCTCATGACAGCATGATCCAATCTGTTTCCATCTTCCTATGTTCATGTATTGACTCGATGGATCTGTGTCCAAACTTCCCTCTTCTTATAAGGACACTAGTTATATTGGATTAGGACCCATTCTAAAGATCTCATCTTAAATTGATTATATCTGCAAAAACCCTGCTTCCAAATAAGATCACATTAACAGATAATGGGGCTTAGGGCCTGAACATTTGTTTGCAGGGGACACAATTCATACTATATCATTGAGCCATATGTAGGAAACTTTCAGAGGGGGATTATGGCTGAGGCAAGCATACTAGAGTGTTCTGAAGGGGACATTATAGGTGACTGTCACCTTGCATGACCTTCCCACATGTGTCCTTCCCACTTTCCCTTCCCCTACCCTCAAATGAAGCCACCTTGAAATTTGGTAGGATCAGTTTTCCCACCCAATTTTTAGAAAGCCACTCATTCTGCCTACTCTAACCTCAATACTCAAGAAAAAAAAACTCATAACCTTGGCATCCACATTTGGAAAGTGTTTACTCTCACCATCTAATTTATCATGTAATTAGTATCACATACTTTGTAAGAAAATCACAACACTTTGAAATAGTAAAATAGAAAAAGTAAATCAAGCCAAAAGAAATTTTTATGATGAGAAAAAAATCTGGCAGGCTTTTCCAGACTTATCCCCATAAATGATGAGGTTTTACAATTTCACAGAATTCTGGGTTCCCTGTTCTAATATAAAGATATAAACGTGGTCAGATTCTTCATATATCACTGATGTTTTGGTGCATTGACATTTAAGACATTAATAAATTATCTGAGATGTATAAGAATGTTCCAATATTCCTGCAAATTGTGTGAATAATACTTCAAATGTGAATACATTTCCTACCCCCCACTTTCTAGTGATCAGTTATGGAAATAACAGCTGCTAAGGGGTGATTCTAAGAGTGATTTTGGTTTAGAGTTGTCCACATGAGTACCCAGTTGCCACAGAAATCAACATTTACAGGACAAAAATAACTCTTAGCTGTAGGGTTAGCTAAACAATACACACTAAATGTTTAATGGTTGCTAAGCAACGGGACTTAGGTACACTGCCATGGACATTGGGGTCTTTGTAACACAGTGGCTTGGAGTGCACCTGGGAGTTACCCAGACCAGTCTAGCTCAGCTGTCCCCTGGCTAAGTGCCCTTGGGTACATCACTCCCAGCATCTGAGCTGCAGCATCCTCAGCTAGAAGATGAGAATCGCACCACCCCCTCATAGCAACAGTGTGAGCATGAACTGAAACAGTGTCCTGAAGTGCTTAGTCCAGTGGCTGCCACACAATAGACACTCAGTAGGTATTAGCTATTCTTATGGACCTAGTGTTTATGGCCCCTTAAAGTTCTTGTTGAGATCAGAGCCCCCAATGTGATGGTATGTATTAGGAGGAGGATCTTCAAGAGGTGACTGCATCACAAGGCCAGAGCCCTCAAGAATAGGATTTGTGCCTTTATAAGAAGATATGCTTATAAGAAAAGATCTTTGTTTTGTTTGGGTTTTTTGTTGCTGTTGTTTCATTTTGTTTTGTTTTCTGCATAGCCCAGGCTGGCCTCAAACTCACTGTGTAGTCCATGCTGGCTTCCTGCCTCGGCCTCCCAAGTATTACAGGAGTGTGCTACCATGGCCAGCTTATAAAAGCCCTTTATAAGAGAAAGTGTGCTTCATCTCCCTCTGCACCATGTAAGGACCCAGCAAGAAGACAACCTGCAATCTAGGAAGCAGGCCTTCACCACACACCAGATCTGCTTGCACCTTGACTTTAGACTTCTCAGTCTCCAGTGTTGGAGAGTGTTTCTTTCTGTTGTATGTACGTAGGTCGCTATGAGTTGGACTCGACTTGACATCATGTAACAACAACAACAATTCTCCCTTTGAGAAATGAATTTCAGTTTTTTAGGCCACCTAGTTGATGGTGTTCTGCTACATCAGCCCTGGTTGATTAGGAGAGCTATTATTGGCTGCCATTATTTTTGAGATAGCAGACATACTTTGTTATTCATCCTTTCACCCAAACAAGAGGTCTGTTTTTTTCTTTATGACAACACTCCATACTTAATCACATACCAACATTAACCAACCAATAGGCCATAAATTACCTGTGTCCTGTCTTGTGCTAAGGCTTGTGAGAAATTCAAAGCAACAGAGGATAGCATCATGGCCTCACAGAGTGAACACTCTTGAATGATCAGACCCGAAAGGAGGGATAGCAATCAAGACTTGATAATCACCTGGCAATCAAGAGAGATTTCATACAGGAGGAGTTGGTCGAGTTGAATCTTGGAAGAATGCAGGGAAGGGATCTGAGGGAAAGGCATTCCAGGCAGAGGGAACAGCATAAGCAAAGGCCCAGATTACAGAAAGGAGAAACAACATTAACCCAAAGAAAAGTAAATGAAAATTGTTGTTGTTGTTGTTGTTAGGTGCTGTCGAGTTGGTATCTGACTCATAGCGACCCTCATAGGGTTTTCAATGGCTGACTGTTTCGGGATTGCCTTGGGAGTGGATTGCCAGGCCCTTCTCCCATTTTTGTGGTGCTGGGAATTGAACTCGGGACCTCAGAGACTGCAGCGCAGCGCTCTACCAACTGAGCTAAATCCCAGCCCTAAATGAAAATTAATAATAATAATAATAATAATAATAATAATAATAATATTTAAAAACTGGGGAAATGGTGCAAAAGTACTGCTTGGAGAGAATAGCAGAGAATTTCTCAGCATTGACTAAAGACAGAAGCCCACAGATTATTCTTACAAGCACTCAGTAAAAACAGTCTACTTTCTCAAAAAATTTCATATACATATATCACAGTGAAACCTCAGAACAGAAGGGTATCTTAATGGTAGAATGCTTGGCTCGTGTGGATAATTGCAACTGGAGAATTAATGTAAATTGAAGACACATTGATTATTGACACTTAGAAGGCACTTGTAGCCTGGGGTTCCTCCTGAAGCTTACTTTTAAAAAGGATAAAGATAAAATCCAAAAGCAATCAGAGTGAAAAGCAGGTTAGCTACAAAGGTCAAGAATCAGATCGACTGATGTTTGTCTTTAGCAACTTGGCTGCAGAAGACACGTGAATAATAGGTGTATTCAGAGGGCTGTAGAAAAATTACTTTGAACCAAACTGCAATGTTGTACAAATGTCTCAGTTCTTGAGCATTTGATTCTTTGCCAAGTCTGATGATTTTTTTTTCTTGTCAGAGAAAGAAATCAATAGCATACCGCTATTCATATTTTAAAACCACATCCAAATGCTGCAATAGAATATGAAAAATACTCTGGAACTCAGTTCAACCAAAGAGTGGGTACAGATCCACTCACAGTTCCCTCCCAGGCTGAAACACTTGACTCTCCAGCTTTTGAATGTGATTTCTTGTTGACTTCGCATCCCACAAAGTGCTGAATGTGGTCATCAAGGAGAATCTTCTATAATTTCTATATCTGTTCAATCCAAATAAGCAGATACATCTGAAAGAGCAGACAAATGTTGCCTACCAATCCCAGTGTGTATTGTGCATTAGGAATCCCTAATTTTAGTAAAAGTAAAAAAGGAATCGATAGGATGTGATAGCATAACTTTTCTATTCTTAAGCTTTGAAATGAGCTCAGAAAATACCATCTTGCTGATACAAAACACCTTTTCATTTCTTTTTAAAAAATTAGTCTTCAGTTGTGTTATTTTAAGATTGTGTAAAATCATTTCTTCTTTCTTTATTTATAATCTTCATGAGTAACAGTATACAACAAATGACTCACAAATGAAAAAATTGGAAAAGTACTGACTTAGAAAATACAGTCTAAATTATGTAATGTACCAGGAGCTCAGATGGCCTCTTAGGGGTCATTTTTCACCACCTCCTTCTCCCTCTCACTCTTACTCTCCAGCCTTACCACATGGCCTCGGGCTCATAGGATGAGCTGTACTGTCTCACACCTCCACACCAATGGTCACCAGCCTGTGATATCTTCCCCTTTCCTCTTTTCCTTCCCTTACAAATCCACCAACTCTTTATTCACAACCTGTTCAGAGTCATTTTCTCTACCTAGTTTTGTTGATATACAAAGGGAGCACAATTTCCTCCTGCCTGAGGAGCTGGGTTCGATCCCAAGCAAGGCAAGTATAGGAGAAAGGTCCTGGCAGCCCAGGCCTGAAAAAAGCCAGCCACAGAACTCATTAGTAACAGCAGGGGAAGCATGCCCACAGTGCCTGTCAGCCGCGTTGACTCTATTTTTTGGGTGGGGGTGCTTATCATGGAACACACATATCTACATTCTTTCTAGTCTCAAGTCTGGAGTCCTATACCTCTGGAGCTATCAGCACAAGGATGCCACAGTGGCAGGCAGTTGGCATGGATGCTTCTGGCTTAAACATGATGACCACAGTCACAGTTAGAACATTCCTGTAATTATGTGAAGAGCCTAAGATTGGCTTGAGGAAACAGTCTCAAAATAAGGAGTCTTCTCTGGGGACTTTTTCCACACACAAAAAAATTTTCATACCTTGCTATAGGTGGGAACAAGCTATTTTGTTGGAGTGACATATTGTGTTGATTAAAACAATGAGTAATCATTCATGATTGTTGTTGTTTTAGGTGCTGTCAAATTGGGTCGCACTCACAGGGACCCTATGTACAATAAAACAAAACACTACCCAACACTGTGCCATGCCCAGCACTACTATCAATGATTCTCTGCTATTCATAGGGTTCTCAATGGCTGATTGTTTTGGGAGAGGGCTGCCAGATCCTTCTCCCAAGCATACAGCACCAGGTACTCCCAGGTCGTTTCCTATCCAAGGACTAGCCAGGCCCTATGCTGCTTAGCTTCCAAGATCTGATAAGATCAGATGCCAGGGTGGTATGGCTGTAGACATCATTCATGGTAGTCAAAAAGGAAAGAAAAACCTAGATATAAAGTTAACCAAAGACATTAAAGACCTCTTTAATGAAAACTATAAAGTACTGAAGAAATTGTAGAAGACACAGAATTAATATCATCAAAATGGCTATATTACCAAAAGTGACATTCAGATTCTATGCAATTCTCATCAAAATTCCAATGACACTCTTCACACAAATAGAAAAAAAAATCCTAAGATTCACATAAAAATACAAAGGACCTCAAATGGCCAAAGTAATTTTGAGCAAAAAGAGCAAAGCTGGAGGTATCACAATACCAATTTCAAATTGTACTGTGGTGCCATAGTAACAAAACAGCATGATACTGGCACAACAATAGGCAACATAGATTAATGGAACAGAGAACCCAGAAGTAAATCCATGTGGCTATAGCCATGTGATTCTCAACAAAGGTGTCCAAAACATACATTGGACAAAAGACAACATCTCCAACAAATGGTGCTGAGAAAACTGCATATCCATGCGAGGAAGAATGAAACTAGATCTCTATCTCTCACCCTGTACAAAAACTAGCTCAAAATGGATCAAGTATCTAAATGTAAGACCTTAAACATTTCAGCCACTAGAAGAAAATATAGGGGGAACATTTCAAGGTATAGGCATTTGTTGTTGTTGTTAGGTGCCGTGGAGTCAGTATCTGACTCATAGCGACCCTCATAGGGTTTTCAATGGCTGAGTGCTTTGGGATTGCCTTGGGAGTGGATTGCCCGGCCCTTCTCCCATTTTTGCGGTGCTGGGAATTGAACTCGGGACCTCAGAGACTGCAGCGCAGCGCTCCACCCACTGAGCTAAATCCCAGCCCAAGATATAGGCATAGGCAATGACTTTCTGAATAGAACTCTAGTAGCTCAGGAAATAATAGCAAGAATTGACAAATGGGATTGCATTAAATTTAAAAGCTTCTGGGCTTAGTTCAGTTAATAGAGTGCTTCTCTGTGCTCTCTGAGACCCTGGAATCTATCCCCAGCACCACAAAAATGGGAGAAGGGCCTGGCAGTCCACTCCGGAAGCAATCCCAAAACAATCAGTCATTGAAAACCCTATGAATAGCAGGGGCTGGGATTTAGCTCAGTGGGTAGAGTGCTGCAATGCAGTCTCTGAGGCCCTGAGTTCAATTCCCAGCACTGCAAAAATGGGAGAAGGGCCTGGCAATCCACTCCCAAGGCAATCCCGAAGCACTCAGCCATTGAAAACCCTGTGAAGGTCACTATGAGTCGGATACCGACTTGATGGCACCTAACAACAACAACAACAATGAATAGCAGAGAAGCACTGACAGTACTGCATAATGTTAAGGAGTGTTTCATTCTGTTGTGCATCAGTTTGCTATGAGTTGGACCTGACTCCATGGCACCTAACAACAACAATAGCATAGCAAAAGAAACAACAAAGTGAAGAGACAGCCTACAGAATGAGAGAAAATCTTTGCCAGTTATTCATCAAACAGGGGTTTAATATCCATAATATGTAAAGAAGTCAAACACCAAAAGAGCAAATAATTCAATAAATAAATGAGCAAATGGACTGAATAGATGTTCACAAAAGAAGTACAAATGGCTAATAAACACATTTAAAAATTCAACATCTTCAGTCATAAAAAGTATGCAAATTAAAACTACATTGAGATTCCATCTCATCCCAGTCAGAAAGGCTATCATAAAAACTAAAAACTAATGTTAGTGAGGATGCGGATGATAGGGGAGGAACACTTACACATTGCTGGTGGGAATTTCAATTAGTCCAAGAACTGTGGAAATTGGTATTGAGGTTCCTTAAAAAATAAACTTCCTGAAAATAGAGCTACCATGTGAGGCATCCATATCCCATCTGGGTACATACCCCAAGGAGTCAAAGTCAGCTCACCATAGAGATACCTGCACATTCATGTTTATTGTGGCACTATTCACAATAGCCAAGTTATGGAATCAGCTTATGTGCCCATCAACAGATGAGTGGATAAAGAAGATGTGGTATACATACATAATGAGGTTTTATTTCCAGTCATAAGAACAGAATCATGCCATTTTCAAGAAAATAGATGGAACTGGAATTCATTATATTAAATGAAACAAACCTGTGTCAGAAAGATAAGCATCACATGTTTTTACTCATATGTGTAATTTGAGGAGGAGGGAGGACATGAAAGGAAAAGGAGACCATTAGAGATGTGGAAGGGGTCTTCTGCACCCCTGATGTTCTACACCATTGGAGAGAGTCTTAGGTGTGTGGAGATGACACAGACAACACAAGTTGTAAAATACCAGCTATAAAATGCAAGAATATGCAATGGCATAGGTTGTCTTAGCTTTATCACAATACTCTCAACAGAGAATTAATTACATTACATGGTAGCAGAAATAGGCAGTTGTATGTGTTGCTTATATTTTACCTCAAATTAAATTGTAGATCCAGGGTAATAAGTAAAATCCCTCCATGCCATTCACAGAGATAGAAAGAGACAGAGAGGGAGGGAGGGAGGGAGGGTGAAGTGGAGAGGGGGCATGGGGGGGAAGAGGGAGGGAAGAGGGAATAAGAAAGGGCAGCAGGGGAGTGAGTGTGATCAAATTACATTGCATGCATGTGTGGAAATGTAATGAAATGCATTGCTTTGTACAATATACACAAAAAAGAATATAAAATCATGAGTAATGAAGAAAAACGAGAAAAATGCCATCACTTCAGCTCAAAATAGTCAGCACTGGTTTGGTTGGTGATAAGTTCTATTGCCATATGTTTACTGGGTATTTTTTAAACTGCCTTTCCAATAGAAATTCTTCAAAAATAAAATGTGTGTAAAATTCTCAAACTGCACCACCATTTTTCCTATTGGAATAGTTATTTTTTCTAACAAAATTTTTATAATCCAAATCATTTTAGGACCCGAACTATCATGTTATGGCAGAACAGATAGGGTGGGCAAGAATGGGAAACTTTGTGGTTCAAATCAGCAGAGATGTGGTACCAGTGCTCATTCTAATACACGCAAATCTGACCCAGGTATATTTAAAATTTATCTGCTTAAAATGCTAGAAATACTAGATGCCTATGAGTTTTATTTCAAGAAATTTCTACCAGCTCTTTGCTGATAAGATATGGAAAGTGGATTAGATTTCATAATTTGAGAGGTATCTTCGCCATTTTCTGTTGCTATAACAGAATATCACATACTGCATAATTTATAAAGAATATAAATTCATTTTCACAGCTCTTTCCATTTATTTATGTCTTCTATAAATTCTTTCAGAAGAGTTGTATAAGCTCGGTACGGTGGCACTTGCCTGTAATCCCAACCATTTGGGAGGTGGAGGCAGGAGGATCATGATTTCATGGCCAGAAGCAGCCTTGCCCCTCTTAGGGTAATTCAGCAAGACCCTAACTCAAAATAAAAAATGGGCTGCGGGTTCAGCCCCATGGTAGAGCACTTGCAAAGTATGTGTGAGACCCTGTGTCCAAACTCCAAGTATCACCAAAAAGGGGGGCAGGTCTAGTTTTTAGCATACAAATCTTTCACTTCCTTAGTTCTAAGGATTTATTCTTTTGGTTTTTGTCAAGAGGGCGGGGGTTGAGATAGGATCTCATGTAGCACAGACTGTCCTCAAACTCACTACACCGTCCACACAGACCTCAAACTTGTGATCCTCCTGCCTCAGTATCCTGAGTGCTGTGGTTACAGGCATGCACTACCACACCTGGATTATTTATTCTTTTTGATGATGTAAATGGACTTGTTTTCTTAATTTACTTTTCAGATTAATTATTGTTAATACTGTATTTAGAAATACAACTGAGTTTTGTGTGATGGCACTGTATCTTGCTACTTCACTGAATTTATTTGTTACAATAAGTTTTTGCATATTGAATCTTTAAGATTTTCTACATACAAGATTATATCATCTATGAACAGAGACAATTTTACTTCTTTTCCAATTTGGATGCCTTTTTCTTTTTCTTGCAAAGTGCTCTGGCTAGGTCTTTTGGTACTGTGTTGAATAGAAATTTGGGGAGCTTTCAGCTATTATGTCTTCAAATATTCTTTTTTGCCCCTTTCTCTCTCTTTTGTCCCTCTGGAACTTCCAAAATGTATATTTGGTCCTCTTGATGATGTCCTATGAGTCTCTTAGATTCTACTTATTTTACTTTAATCTTTTTTCTTTCTCTTCCTCACACTCAGTGATTTCCATTGTCCTGTCTTCAAGTTCATTGATTCTTTCTTCTGCCTGCTCAAATCTTTCTTCAAATCTCTCTAGTGCACTTTAAATTTCAGTTATTGTAACTTTCAGCTCTAGGGTTTCTTCCTGATTTATTTTTAGGTGTGCTCTCTCTCTATTGCTTTTCCCATTTTATTTGCATATTATTTTCCTGATGCTGTCCATCTGTTTAGTCATCTGAGGTTCTTTAAACCAAATGTTTTTAAAGTCTTTGCCACCAAATTGGGAGGATGAGAGAGAGCAACATAGGGGGATAAAGAAGGAGAGAACACATGCAAAATACAGAATGCAATATTATGAAAACTCCATAATGAATCTCACTATCCTTCCTGCAAGTAAAAAATTTTACTATAACTCATAAGTGTGTACAATTATTACTACATGTTAATCAAATTTTCTTTTGTAAAATGTTTGTTGTGGTTAAGTGCTGTCAAGTCAGTGTCCGATTCATCATGACCCTACATAATACAGATGAAACACTACTGTCAGTGCTTCTCTGCTATTCACAGGATTTCCAATGGCTGATTGCTTTTTGGGAGTAGGTTGCCATGTCCTTCTCCCAAGCCTACAGCACCTGGTGTCCCTAGGTGGTCTCCCATCCAAGTACTAACCAGGCCCTACCCTGCTTAGCTTCCAAGATCTGATGCCACAGTGGTATGGCTGCAGGTGCAAAATGTTTAAGGAGATGGAAATATTAACAACTCTGATTTGATAATTGCACATGGTATATATGAACTAAATTATCACTCTGTATCCTATAAATATGTATAATGAAGATGCAAATAAAAATTTTATATTTAAAAAATAAAAATAAATACATAAATAAAGTCTTTGCCACCATGCTTTTTCACCAACAATTTCCATTGATTTATTTTTAAATCTTTCAATAAGGGCAATACTTTTCTATTTGTTTGTATATCTTGTGATTTTCCCTGCTAAAATCTACAGAACATTTCAATCATATAATGTGGTGATTTGGGGAATCAGATTCTCCCCCTTCCCCAGCACTTGCTGCTTTTTGTTTTTGTTGTTTTGTTGTTATAGTAGAGCCGTCTCTGAGCTGAAGTTCAAGCTGAGCTATAAATATAAAGGTCTTCTCAGGTCCTTTCTGAGCCTGTGCCTTTCCCCAGACATTTGTGGTGACCTTCTCGTTTTCCCTATGTACTCAGTTGCCAGTTGCTTTGGAATGTTCTAGTCTTCATAATCTGGTTCCCAAAGGTGGGGAGGGATAAAAGAAAAATGAAAGGATGAAAATAAAGGATAAAGATCATTAAACTCTCAGCCAGAAAAGGAAGGTCTTATAGCATGAAGGGAGACACAACAACCATCACTGCCACATCTTCACCTGCACCTCTGATCAGGAGTGGCAGTCGGCAATGGGAGCACTGACCCCTGAATATTTGGAAACAAAGGTCCTCTTTGCCCAGCCTGGCTTCTGCAAAACGTGTGCAAACTTCTCTGAGAACATGTGCACCACTCTCTGCCATGGGGTTGGGAGATGTGGAGTGGTCACTGTGCTAGGAGCTAATGTTGACCAAAATTAACTGCAAATTGCCATCTAAGCCATCAGTGGATTTTAGAGTTCCAAGATGGTTACATCCGACTGGTTCTGCCAGTGGCTCCACCGTCTTCCAAAAATTTTTAATTGGATGTTTCAAGCCTTGCTTAGGAATACTTTTTTTTTTTTAAATAATATACGCCTTGCCCTACATGGGATACCCAAGCTTGAAGTCAGTCTAAAGTAGAACCTGCCACAATTTCATAGAACAGTGTCTGCTTCCTGTTTTCCAACTGACTCAAGGATGAGTGGTTTGGGAAGCAGAGGGGTTGAGAGAGAGAATTACAGTTCCCATGTTCCCTGTGGCTTAATGGGAAATGGCCCAAAGCCCCAAAGCCTCGCAACACAAAGGCATTCCCAGAAGGGGCAACAGAAGAAAGCACAGAGCAGCTTCTGAGGCAAAATTGATTTCAAAACCTGAAGTGACCTCTCAGACCCGGTGGTCTGCAGAGAAGACCTGACTTTAACTTTAAGCAGAGAGATACCCGAGGAGGGGCAAGGTGAGTTTTCAGCAGCTCTCCTTGTCCTCAATCTGCTGCGAGGTTTTTGCCCAGAGATGCTCGGCACATAGTATGCCCCCACTTCCACAGATAAAAAGTGAGATTTTCGCTCTTGCTCTTGGATGGGGGGGGTTGCTTGTTTGTGTTTGTTTTATTTGGGCTTAAAAGCAAATTCAGAAAATTCACACCATGATAAACAATGAAAGTTTGTCATTCAGTTCTAGTGCTAATATCCAAAATACTTTCCCCATCTTTTTTTTTTTTGTGTGTGTGTGTGTGTGTGTGATGGTCCTTGGGATTGAGCTCAGGGCTAGACAAATGTTCTACTGCTGAGCTAATCCCCAGCCCTTTTTTATCTTTATTTTGAGACAAGGTCTTGCTGAGTTTCAAAAGCTGCCTCTGGCCTGATACTTTTAATCTTCCTGCCTCAGCCTCCCAAGTAACTGGTATTACAGGTATATACCATCATGCGAAGCTTTTCCAAACTTTTTTTTTTTTCTACAAATTCCAAACCATATCAGGCACAATAACTGAGGCAGGAGGACTGCCAGTTCAAGGCCAGTCTGGGCTGCATAGACAGATCCTGTTTCAAAAAAAATCCAAACCATTAGAATAAAAAAGAACAGTACAATAAACATCTAAATATCATTTACTGAGACTCACCAACTATCATTCTGTCACATGATTTGTTTTTTTAGTGAAAACTTTTGCATGTAAATTGCAGGAATTATGACAGTTAATCTTGAAATATTTACATATGAATTTTTTAATGGCATTCTCTATACAACCACAATATCATGAACAGAAAATTAATATTAATAATTCAAAATATATTGTCCATATTTAAATCTTCCCTGTAGCCCCAATAATATCCTTATACCTTCTTTTTCAATCCAGAATCCATTCTATGATCACATATTACATTTGACTTTCATATCTCCTTAATATTTTTCTATCTAAAATAATTCTCCTACCACTTTTTGTCTCTCATGTTTAATAGTATTTTGAAGGGTCCAATCCAGCTATTTTGCACTAGGTAACTCAACCATGGGAGAAGGACCTGGCAACCCACTCCCAAAAAACAATCAGCCATTGAAAACTCTATGAATAGCAGAAAAGCACTGACAGTAGTGTTTTGCCCGTTTCCGTAGGGTCGATATGAGTGGGACACTGACTCAAGGGCACGTAACAACAACAATGTCAACAATGCCTGTAGCTGTACCCCTGCAGTGTCAGACCTTGGAAGCTAAGCAGGGTCAGGTCTTATTAGTACTTGGATGAGAGACCACCTGGAAACAGGTACTGTAGGCTTCGGAGAAGGATCCAGCAACTCAATCCCAAAAAACAATCAGCCATTGAAAACCCTATGAATAGCAGAGAAGCACTGACAATACTGTTTCATCTGTTGTACGTATGATTGCTATGAGTCAGACACCGACTTGACAGCATCTAACAACAATAACCTCAACCATATTTGTGTGGCTCTTTCTCCTCATAATAAGATTCAGCCTATATATTAGGAGCAGGAAGTGAGATTGCTCTATTCTCAGTTGGTAAATCACATTGGAGGTTGCATGGTGTCACTTTGTCCCATGGTCGAGAATGTTAAGTTTGACTGACCCTTTGGCTAAACTGATGCCCTCTAGATCAACAGTTGCCGACCTTTTTGGTACCAAAGATTAGTTTTGTAGAAGACAATATTTCTACAAATGGTGGCAGGATGATTTAGGTGCATTGCATTTATTGTGTAAATACAGATGAAGCTTTGCTCACTCATTCACCTACCACTCACACTAGTACCAGTCCACAGCAGAGGGACTGGGAACCCCTGCTCTAGATAATGCTTTTATAAAGCTTCTTTTCTCCTTTGTAGTTATTGTGGGAGCTACTTTTCCTGGAGAAAGGTAAAGAAGATATCTATTCACCCCAGATAGAGTGGGCACAGACAGACCACAGAAAGGATTCTATCAAGTCCAATTTGGCAAACCAACGAGTTTATCAGGATTACTTATAGGAGTATGGGAGACTGACCAAAAGCACTTGTGGGCAGCTACACCTCCAGGAAGAATCCCTCTGGGATGTCGTACTGAGGAATCCTGCTGAGGAGTCCCTTAGGCAGCTACACCATGGAGTAGCCCCCTTCCCTCAAGTAAGTTCCCTTATGTGTCTGTCAGCTTGTCATCCTGGGGGGGATTGCACATTGCTGTGATGCTGAAAGCTATACTGTTGGTATTTCAGATACCAGCAGGGCCACCCTTGATGGATAGGTTTCAGCTAAGATTCCAGACTAAAATAGATTCAGAAGAATGACTTAGAAGCCTGCTCCTGAAAACCATTGAAAACCCTGTGACTAACAAAGAAACACTGTCAAATATAGTGCTGGAAAATGAGCCCCTCAGTCTAGAAGACATTCAAGAAATAACTACGGAAGAGTCACTTCCTCAATACAGAGTCAAACTTAGTGACAGGAAAGGAGTAAAGTCCCTGGGACCTCTTTTTGCTGATGTGGATGATTCAAAATGAGAAGAAACACAGTGGCTGCCACATTGGGCTCAAACATAAAGAGATTGTGTGCATGGCACAGTATTGGAGAGTGTTTTGTTCTGTTGTACATAAAGACACTATGAGGCAGATCCTACTCAAGGGCACCTAGCAACAACAACCAAGTCAATTATTGCCTCTGGTAGAGTGGTCGGAGGAATCTCAGGGGGAGAGGTTTCATGAGCCTCTCTCCTCCCTCCTCAAGGGAACAGGAACAGGCCCTCTACCATTATAAACCCAACTACCAGCTGTATAGCTAAGTTGATTTTGTTGCCATGACAGCAGGCCAAAGTCTTCTGAAGGTCATCATCCCTATTTGCTATAGGATGGTGATGATCACATCCAGCCCAGAGGAAACAGTCACACTATAGTATTTCATCAGGTAATCAGAGGACTGACATTTCAATGCTGAAGTCTGGAAGAAGAGCAATTACTAGAAGTGGAATGAAAACCATGATCCACTGACAAGTCTGTGAAAGAAGAAAATTAATGCAAGAATGTTGGGAAGGAAAATAAGACCTCCCTGAATTACTTCCGTTACACATCCCAATCACACACACACACCTGCACATACACACACACACACAGACACAGACACACACACACACTTACACAAACACATACTCCATAGATCCTCAGGGATGCTAGGAAGAGTAATAATGAGATACTCAATTTATATGATGAGGGTTCAAATTATTCTATTTTCATGGTAACTCAGAGGGCTGGAAAAATTGGTGGCTCCAAGGTGGCAGAAACCTTCATGTCCTGTTTGTAGAATGAGCCTCATTTGTTCATGGGCCTCTGTACCCTTAGCCTTTTGGTAGTTCCTTGTCACATGGGCTCTGAAATTGGCCATCTGAGAGTAGCAAATAACACAAGCAGAGATGAAAAAGTGTATATATTAGCGCTTGCCATCTTTCTGTCCTTAGAACCTTAAGGCTATCATGTGAGTAAGCCCAGGTTAGCCTGGTGGAGGAAGAGACCACATGGCCCATCTACCCATCACCTCAGTCAACAGCTTAAAAGATGGAAGGCATATGAATCAAACCTTCCTAGACCAAGGGGCCCACATGCAGCTCACATGCTAACTTCAGCCATATGAACAAATCCAGCCCAGATCAACCAATCCCAGGCCGGATGAACAGACCTACCCATCTGATCCATACACTCATGAGAAATAATACATAGTTCTTCTTTCAAGCTACTAAATTGTGGAATAATTTGTTTTTGTAGCAAAAGTTAACTGCTCCACTTAAAAATTATGGTAACTCAAAGGTTCATTCAAGACATAAATCATTGCTTGTTTAAAAAAATACCAGATCCCTTTTCAGAGATTATAAACTTTGTGAAAACAAGTTTAACATCGAATCTTTATCAGGGTTCTCAAAAAAAAAAACCCCACAATTTTAAATTATTTCAGCAAATTCTAAATTCAGTTGAACTCAGAATCAATACATTATTTCTACGCACATACCTGCTTTAGTACACGGTAGACTTATGCAGCTGAAGAATACATTGGAACATTCTGACGTTCTTTAATTGGGTTGTTAACATAAATGCCCTGTTCAGTAGAAACACCAGGTCTCAATGAAGCCAATTAACTCGACCTCAAAGAACAAATTTGTTGGAAAAAAAAAAAAGTAGTAAGAAAATCCCAAGTGCTCAGACTTTACTGCCTATTGGAATCATCTGGAAAATCTTTTAAAACTCCCCAAACCTAGGCCATACTCCAGACTAGTTAAATCAGAATCCCTGAGATTAGACCTCAAGTATCAATTTTTTTTTCTCCCTGGGTGATTCAAATGTATAGCCAAGTATGAGAACCAAAGCCACAAAGCCACTGAATGTGCCCACTTATAGGTGTATCAGCAGATGTAAACCATTTTGCAGCCTGGGTAATTGAGAGAAGCTGGAATACAGTATGTGATGCACTCACTAATCTGTTCTGCAACAACGCTTTGCAAAAGCATTGGAAAACTTGTATATTCATCTCTAATTTCTACTCACAACAATTTCATATCCTAGTGAAGGTAATATAAAATGAGTGCTCTGATGATCAAGCTTCACAACTATCCAATAAAGCTGAACATGACTTTTTGTCTGTTTCATGGGTGACTCTTAAATTCTGGACATTTGCCAATGCCCCAGAGGGGTCCAGCTGTTTGATTGTTGTTGTTGTTAGGTGCTGTCAAGTCAGTGTCCAACTCATAGCGACCCTATGTAGAACATATGAAATGCTGTTGTTGTGCTTCTCTGCTATTCATTGGGTTTCCAATGGCAGATTGTTTTTTGGGAGTGGGTTTCTGGATCCTTCTCCCAGCTGTTTGATTAGAGGACTAAATAACACTAAATGACTAAATAAGTCATCTTCTTAGTAGTCCAATCCATTCTGAGGATTCCCACTCCTTCTCTTCCTGCCTGACAGAAAACACCTTTAAACCTCTTTGCAAAGGTTATTCTTGGCTTTACATTTTGAGTGCCATGGTCCCTGTGCCCCAGCAATCTCATGGCTCATCCAAAGGACTCCTAAAACCGTGTGCAAGGAAAGTCTACATCAACACTGTGACTTTCTCATAAGGATCTTTGGATTGCTCGGGGATTCTGTCTGCATTTTACAACCTGGCTCCCACAAATGCTCCACAGTTTTTTTAACCAAAGATCTCTAAACTGGGCCAAACCATTTTTCTCTGTAGACTTTTAAAACCTTCCAAGATACCACTGAATAGTTAGTTGCTAAGTCACATCACTCCTACAGCATAAGACATGATATAGAACCCAATATTCTCTGAAAACGAAGATAACACCCTGGGGTTAGAAGGGGCTAGAAGAAATTCAGAAACTCCTTACCAAAAAGGAGACTGAGTCATCCATTCATTCCCAAGCTGCAAACAAGACCCTCAGCACCTCCCACCATGACCACCCCACCCAGCCCAGAGTTAATCCTTGACTTAATCAAGTCAGAGTTATTTCATAACAGAAAATTGAGTATAAACTCTGAAACAGAAAACCTAGGAACAACTCCAACCTCTCAAAAAGTATTCTAGGGTCAGTTACAAATCTGTTGACCTCCACTACAAAATGAGAAAATGCTTTGTCATTTCACAAAGGCTAATGGAATGACATTTGAAATGTGTGCCCAGCCATATCAGGTCTAAAGTCATTGGGAAGTGCTGGGGAAAGGGTAGTCAGTACCAGCTGGTGTCAAAGGAAAAGTGGAAATTTCATGTCCCCAGAAGGGAAGAGAAGAGAAACCAGAGTGATGATGACCCATCAGATGCTCTTCAGGGACAGACATTAGAGGCTCTGGAGTCTCCTCCAGCACTGGGGGAGAGCAAGGATTGGGGAGAAAAAAACAGATGCAGGGAAGACCTGTGGCTTTCCAGAAATGCAGTTAGGTTTTTATGTCTAACATGGGAACAAGGTCGACAATTACAAACAGATTTCAGAAAAACATAAGGCAGTTTATAGGGAGTGGGTTCGAACAGAGTTCAGAGAGGAAAATTCTGATTGCTTTCTCTGAGCAGGGTACTCTGATTCAGAGAGGGCCTGGAGAAGCCATCTAGTCCCATGTCATCCAGATGTTTCTAAGTTTCCAAAACAAAAATTTCCCAAAGAAGAACTTCTATTCCTTCCTTTATTAGGCCATGCATTTTTCAGTGATAGTTGCAACAAATGATGTTCAACTGAGTCAAAAGCCTTGTGAAAAGCTACTCCCCAGGTGCGTTGAGATGGATTGTCCAACACTCATGCCTGGTTGGCATAGCTTCCCTTCATGTTCCTCTACTGATGGGGGGAGGTAAGGAAGACTTGCCAGCTTTCTCCTCAGGAAGTCTTTGCACTGTTTAGTCATTTGACCAGCTGGTCCTTAACCAATAGTTTGTCTGTTAGAAAACATTTGTGCAAGCACTAGAGGTATAGTTTTGTGGTAGAGCACTTGCCTAGCTTGTGAAAGACTCTGGGCTCCATCCCCAGCACAAAGAAAGAGAGAGAGAGAGAGAGAGAGAGGGAGAGAGAGAGGGAGAGAGAGAGAGAGAGAGAGAGAGAGAGAGGGAGAGAGAGAGAGAGAGAGAGAGAGAGAGACAAAGAAAGAAGAGAAAGAGAGAGGGAGGGAGGGAGGAAAAAGGAAGGATGGAAGGAAGGCAGGAAGGAAAAAAAGAAAACATTTGTGCAAAATTATTTGATTGGCTTAATTCATCCCCCTAATTAACTTTTCAAAAGGATTGAATGTGTCAAAATAAAATACTATTGTTTACTTAGTATTAAATATCTGCATACCTTTTTTTTGCATTTTGTTTGTGTATTCTTTGTTACACAAGTAATCCCTGTCTTCTGTGTGTCAATTTTAAAATACACACATTAAAATTCCCTCCATAATTCCACCACCTGCAGATAATCACTCTAACACATGGCAGTTTCTTGTTACTAGTTTTTTATTCACATTGCTAAAATATCTGGATGTTAACCAGTTTTTTGTTATAAGAATTGCCTTCTTGCAGAGTCTTCCTGCCTTGATGTGCCATTTTCATTAATAATAGTATTTAAAGTGAGGCTAAAAGCACTTATGGGGAAATCACAACTAGGGTAACATTTGAGCGACCATCAGGCACCAAGAAGGTACTGCATTGGCCTAGGGGGTGATGCTATATCATTTCATTCTGAGAGTTGCCAGATTTTTGTCTAAACCAGTCCAATTACCAAACAGTCCCCTTAGAGTATTAAATTACTGCCTGCAAAGAAAGAAGTGGAAAATAGTTTTCCCTTTCAAGAATACATTCTGCTTTAAGAAAAACTAACAAAAATCACTATCTCAAGACAAAGTAGAAATCAGTCCCTTGCCTGGAAAACTCAAGATCACCAGATGGCCTCAGAAAGGTCAGTTGTTAACCAGCTTGGGAAGTAAATGTGGAGAAACTGACTTCAGAACTCTGGGTAATTCAATATCCACTGATGTAGATTGAGTTTTTGGCCTTAAATAACAGGAAAGTTGCAGTTGGAACACTGGCTTTGCAGGTTATGAAGCAGAAAGCTTTTCATGGCAATGGACACACCATGTGGAAACCTATGAATATAAAGGAGGGCTGTTACCATTAGAAGGATGAGGTGGGTACTAGAAGGAGCAAGATACCTGCCGGGCATTCAGACCTGGGCAATGTCAATGGTGGGCTCCTTCTTCATTCCTTACCTATCTTAGTCTCTTTTCTGTGGCTATGAGAAAATATCTGAGACTGAGTAATTTATTAAGAAGTTTTAGGCTGGGTGCCATGGCTCATGCCTGTAATCTCAGTGACTTGGGAGGCAGAAGCAGGAGGATCTCAGGCTCAAGACCAGAGGCAGCCTGTGTAATTCAGCAACACCCTGTCTCAAAGTTAAAAAAAAAAAAAAATTTAAATGATCTGGCGTTGCAGCTCAGTGGTGCAGTGCTTGCAAAGCATGCATGAAGCCCTGGGTCAAATCCCTAAGTACAACAAAAAAATATAGATAGATAGATAGATAGATAGATAGATAGATAGATAGATAGATAGACAGACAGACAGACGTTGCCTGTAGCCATACTACTGTGGTGTCGAATCTTATCAGATCTCAGAAGCTAAACAGAGTTGGGCTTGGTTAGTACTTGTTGGAAACAGCCTGGGAATACTATGTGCTATAGGCTTAGGAAAAGGACCCAGCAGCCCACTCCCAAGACAATCAACCCTTGAAAACCATATGAATAGCAGAGAAGCACTGACAATAGTGCCCAGCATGGAACACTGTCAGGTAGTGTTTAATCTATTGTACATAGGGTTGCTATGAGTCAGACTGACATGGCAGCACCTAACAACAACAACAGAAGTTTTTCCAGGCATGGTGGCACTTGCCTGTAATCCCAATAACTCGGGAGGCTCAGGAGGAGGATGACATGTTCGAGGTCAGAGGCAGTCTGTGCAATTTAGGAAGGCCCTGTCTCACAATAAAAGATAAAAATGGGGCTGAAGGTGCAGCTCAGTGGTAGAGTGCTTACCTAGCAAGCGTGAGGCCCTGGACTCAACCCATTGTATAGAAAGGGGAAAAAAAAATGTTTTCTTAGGCTCACAGTTCTGTAAACTGGGAGTGTAAAACTATGGAATATCATCTCAGTGTTGTAACCCAAGATCAGAAACACACCACAAGGAGCAAAAAGCCAATTAAAAGGGAGTCTTTATTAAGCCAGCAGCCACAGAGGACTTACGTCTCTCTAAAACCCACGGCCCTGAGGGACAGTTGCTAGGGGTTTATAAAGGCAAATTTTGGCAAGCTTATGATCTACGGGCTTTCTAGGTTCCTGGTGTGATTTGTATAAGCAGTTGACATAAAAACAAAAACAAAAACAAAACAAAAATAAGCAGTTCTATAACAGACAACCAATCAGGCAGTTCTATAGATTTTGCAAGCAGAGTGGTACAGGAGCAGAACAAGCAGTTAACAGACAATCAACCAACGGTTAAGAATTAACAATTAATCAGGCAGTCAGGCAGTTAAATTTCTCCAGTGTGTAGTTTCTCAGGATGGTGGTTACCTAAGATGGCGATGGTCCTATCAATTCAGTGACCTCTTTACATCAGCATCAAGGGCCTTTTGCTGCCTCAGAACATGGCAAGATGGAGTGTGTGCACTAGCGGAGACAGCTCTTTCTCTTGTTTTAAAGCCACTAATTCCATCATGGAAGCCCAGGATTCATGACCTCATCTATCTTAATTACCTCCAAAGGCCCCACCTCCAAATACCATTAACATGAATTTAGAAATTAAGTTTCTGACATATGAACTTTTGAGGACACATTGAAACCACAGCACTACCTCTCACGGTTTTATAACATCACTTATAGTCTTTGGCTTTGGCTGACTCTTGTCTACCTTTTTCTCTCTTTCACTCTAATCTCACCCTCAGTTGGGGTCTCTCCACTGGGAGACTGAGTCTCAGCACATAAAGATTAGATGGGTTTGTGAGATCTCCTTCAGACTCTACCCCTTCTTTGCTGTACAGAAGCCCTGAAGCCCCTCTGTTCCTGCCCACTTTGATCCCCATCATTCCCTCTAAATGGTCCCTTGCAAAGCAGGATCAACATTGTGTGATGAACAGAGGGCAGGTATCATAGGCAATTCTGACCAGCACAACACTGTCCCCCACCCTCACCCTTCACCCCTTCAAACATCCTGCCCAAGGCAATAGCATCAATACTCTATGCCATACACTCAGACACATTTGTTTAAGGGCATGAGTTACTTTGTCCACTGACAATCTTTGTGATGGGAGCAGTAAAGCTTTGGAGTTATGGGTGTCTTTATTTCTAGTTCAAAACCAAATACAAGGGCCAAAAGTGTGCTGCCTGCTAGATGATGTGGGCTACCAACACTACAGACAATCCACTACTCCTCCTTGCTCATTCCTGTAAAAGCATTCCTGGATTTAAATGTTAGTTATTCTGTGTTTAAAAAGAGTATGATTTGGGCCAGTTATTGGCTATATTGGGGCTGAGGTTTAGCTCAGTTGGTAGAGTGCCTGTCTGTGCTAGGGCCCTGAGTTCAATCCCCAGCACTACAAAAATGAGAGGACATGGCAATCCACTCCTAGAGCGGTCTTGAAAACAGTCAGCCAGTGAAAACCCTGTGAGGGTTGCTGAGTCAGACTTGACCGCTCTTGCTATATAGTTTCTCAAAACCTACTTCTGGTCCTTGAACAAACTGTGACTTTGTGTAACATGGCATCTCTCTCCTTCCCCATCTTTCTCCAGCTCGTCTGCACCCCAGGCTGCACTTTTCAAAGCCTTCTAAAGACCAGCAAAGCATGTTTCAGAAAGATGATACTCAAAAAACAGCATGTTGAATTTGTCATTACATCTTTTTCCTGGCTTGTGTGCCTTAGTGGCATTTTAACAGCATTTCAAAAAATATCCAAACAGAATTAAGCACAAGAAAAAGCTCAAAACTGAACTTTTTATTTAAAAAAAGAAAAGAAAGAAGAGCATTCATGCAATCTTGGCTGATCTTGGATATCACAAGCAAGATAATAAAATGCCATCGTGTCACTCTGCTTTGAAGCAGAGTTCATCAAGATCTACCTTCTATAGGCAGTGACTTCCATCAGAGTATTTTTAGTTTCTACGTTGTTTCTTGGGGAACTTTGGTAAAGAATGAACACTCAAAGCAGCCAGGAAACCCTTACCAACATGAGAGACAAGAATCTACCAGCATATGGCCTAGGCGTGTGTATTTTGAGAAAGGTCTCAAAATTTGAGAACTGCCATTATGATTAGCCCAATGCCATACCATCCGGGCTGGAATGTGCGTAGCACCAAGAGTCAAGCATGGGTCCCAGGGATGGTGGTGGGCTCATTCCTCCTGCATTTTGTCCAGTTCTTGCTTCAATTCCACACTCGCTCATGTCCTGAGGCAAACAGGGTTCACTAGGACTGAGAGCAGATCTGATGAATCCTGACCTGGAGGCCTGTGCGCCCCTCGCACAAGGGAAACCACAATTCAGAAATTAGAGTTGTGAACGAAGCCTGGGTTTTGGAACCTGATTTGAATCCCGGCTCTGCTACCTATGAGCTGTGTCATCTTCATAACTTCATCTGTCTGAGCCTGTTTATCCCCCCACAAAAATACCTTAATCTTTTAGGATGCCTTGACACAAGCCACTGAATCAAGCTCTGGGTAAATTAAGCCACAGAAAGAGAAATTACTGTGGTAATAAGACAGCTCACAGAAACAGGGCAGGCAGCTATGGGATCCAAAACATAGGAGCTAGGTGTGGCAGCTTGCATCCTTTGGCCCAGTTCTTCATTCCTGACCTCGTTTGAGCTCTTTGCCATGCAACTCTGCAGCACCCTCCCGAACAGGGTAGCGTGGCCCTACCCCAACCTGCAACTCTGGACTCAGCATGTGAGTTGCTTCAGCCAACGCGGTGTTAGCAGATGTAATGCAAGTACAAGCTCAGGATGATTTTTTGTTTGGGTTTTTGTTTTGTTTTGTTTGTTGTACTAGGGGGTTGAACCCAGGGCCTCACACATGCTTTGCAAGTGATCTACCATTTGAGCTGCACCCCCAGCCTATTCTTTTACTTTCTTATTTTGAGTCTTGCTAAATTATACAGGCTGCCTTTGGCCTCGAACTTGCAATCCTGATGGCTCTGCCTCCTGAGTGACTGGGATTACAGGCATGTGCCACCGCACCAGCTTCGGAATGGTTTTGTTCATTGGAGCTGGTTTACTCTGGAACCTCTTTCCTTACCAGGAGAAGGACATGCTCAGATGTACCTGCTGGAGGATACAAGACACAAAGAACGGGGCCAGCTAAGAACACATCCATGCAAAGTAATGCCCAGTGGCAAATGTTCTCAGGTGCCCCCGCCACACACACACACTCACACTCATCCTTGCTATTTCAGGGTTTATCTTCGGGCTCTCTGCATGGGATTCCTTTGCTTGGGGACTTTCTCTGACTAGAAGATTTGGCTCTGCCTGTGGGCGTGGCAAGCTGGGCTGGCCGGGTAGTTCTCTAGAGATGGCTATGAGCTCCCTCACCCCCTCTGCTGGTAGAACTGAGGGGTGCTTGCTCCAGAGTGACCTGGAGTTCCCCAGTGAGACAGACTTCCCTTTGAGCACAATGACAAATGCTGCTGGATTTCCCACCACTTGCTGGCTGCCTCCCCTTCCCTACCTCACTCTTCCATTCCCCTAACAGCCTCTCCGGGATCATCTAGCCAGTAAACATGGTGCGCCTAAATCTTCATCTCAAGACCTGCTATTTTTTATTTATTTATTTATTTTATTTTATCTTATTTTTTGCAGTACTAGGGGTTGAACCCAGGGCCTCGCCCTTGCATGCTATGCAAGTGCTGAACCACTGACCTGCACCCCCAGCCCTTGTTTTTTGTTTTTTTGTTTTTTTTGTTTGTTTGTTTTGGTTTTTTTCTTTACTTTTTGAGACAAGGTCTCACTAAATTACGCAGACTTCCTCTGGTCTCGAATTTCCAATCCTCCTGGCTCCGCCTCCCAAGCCGCTGGGATTACAGGCGTGCGCCACCACGCCCAGCCCAGCTGAGACCTGCTATTTTTAAGAAATCCAACCAAAACCAGCCTGTTTCACCTTGGTGAGAGCAGCGGTGAGGGGGGGGCCAAGGTCACATTGTTTTAACATTCAAGTTAACCCAGAGCCCTACGCAAATGGCTTCTCTTTCCTCCCATAATGAGCCTGAGCATCCTTATGTCCTGTTCCATTTGCTTTTGAACACATATAATAAAGTCCAGGCAACAGAAGTCGTTTCTAAGAGGCTGGATTGTGGAGAGGAGACTGAGGAAGAATTTCACTTTTGATTTTCACATTTCTACACTGTGTGAATTTTTTCCACATGTATGCACCCACCCCACCCCTAGCTCTCAAGTGACATGAGATTTTATATCCTTCCCTGAGTTCAGGGAAGTATGACATGAACACCTGCCTGCAAGGTCTTCACCTGGAGGAGGAAGAGCCAGAGAAGCTGAGGCTCAACATAAATCCACACCCAGGTGCTTCCTTATAAAACTAAACCCTTTCCAAACTCAATCACACATGACTTGAAAGGCTACAATCCACATTAGCTAGAACATGGTCCCCTCATTCGGCTATCCTTCTAGTGAAAGGGTCATTACCATGAAGGACATTTCCTTAACTAAGGATTTAACTCAGTTGGTAGAGTACCTCTCTGCCATCTCTGAGGTCCCCAGTCCGATTCCCAGCACCACAAAAAAATGGGAGAAGGATGTGGCAATCCACTCCTGAGGCAATCCCGAAACAATCAGCCATCGAAAACCCTATGAGGGTCACTATGAGTCAAACAGGACTCCACAGCACCTAACAACAATAAACTCTCTGGTATGAATCATCATCATCTCCTCTGCCGCCTCCTCTTCCTCCTCCTCCTCCTCTTCTTCTTCTTCTTCTTTTTTTCCTGCTGCTGGGGATTGATCTCAGGGCTTTGCACATGCTAGGCAAGTGCTCTACCACTGAGCTTCAATCCCAGCCCTTGGTTTTTTGAGACAAGATCCCACTATGTAAGTCCAAGGCTGACTTGAACTTGCAATCCTCCTGCCTCAGCCTCCTGAGTGCTGGGATTCCAGATTTGCATCACCACACCAGGCTGGAGTCCAGTGATAAGCAGCTTCCTTCAAGGACTTTGCTCACTCAGTGCACCCTCTTCCTACCACCACCTCCTTCAGAGCCCTGAAAACTTTCTGAAACAGCAATCACAAATTTTTCATCAAAAATTCCAGCTTTCCTATAAGCTTATCATTTTCTCATGCCTTCCTCCACAGATAGGAAGCATGGCTGGCAGGCACAGACCTGATGCCTCATCCTTCGTTGAACTCTCACCTTGCTGGCAGTGCACTAGAGGTAAATGGAAATCAGAGAGAGGGAAATTCTTCTATAGGGTTAGTGTGAGTCAACCTATGCCTTAAGGCTTTGCTCTGCAGAACCCTGAGAAGGCATGGTGAATTGAATGAAATGTGGAAGCCAGGGCACCTTGAATCTTTAATGAAGCTTCATTTTTTCCAACTACAATTCACAGAGCTTAATTACATTTAATTTCAGAGTCATTACAAAGTTTACCTAACCATGTGTCTACAAGGGCACATTCTTGATTATTAATTATTCCATGAGAGAATTTTTGGGAACAGTGCTCCCTCTTTCTCATACTTTGAATGAGTGAAGGGACACCCTGCATTCAGGACCCCTGTGAGGGGAGGCATTACTGAGAAATCATGTTCTTGAATATTGCCTCTTCTGACTTAGCAGACATTTGATTATTGACCAGGTGCAGGACCTAGCGTTCAGCTCTTCCCTGACAAAGACTGCTTAATGGTGAGACCTCTTTGGAGCTTGATGTGACCATTATCTACCACAAAGCATTTTATAAATGCTTTTATGCTTTGACTCAGCAATACCACTTGTAGGAACTTATCATTCAAATATATTTTCATGGATACAGAAGTTATTATGTATTAAGTTTTTTACTGATGAATTGTAATCAATTGTGTATCAATTTACATTATAGCACTATAATAGCTAGAAGTTGGAATAACTCAATACATAGTTTAACAGACACATTTTGAAACTATTAAATCAATAACTCTAGCAAAAGAGAACTTGAAAAAAACTACAGTATCCACATGATGGACTACTCTACGGTTGCAAAAGAAAGAATGAAGAAGCTCTCCATAAATTGGATATGGAAGCTCCTTAAGGGGGAATAAATGTGAATATACCATCATATTTACAAAAAGAAACACTGAAAGACTATGTAGGGAATGCCTAAGAAGAACTAGGGCTGAGGTTTAGCTCCATGAGTAGAGTGCTGCTCTCCACTTTCTGAGGACCCAGATTTAATCCCCAGCACCACAAAAAATGGGAGAAGGATTTGGCAATCCACTCCCAAAGCAATCCCAAAACAATCAGCCATTGAAAACCCTGTGAGGGTTGTTATGAGTTGGACACAATTTGACGGCACCTAACAACAAAAGGAGGAATCAAGGTGAATGAAATAGAGGAGTACAGCAGTGAGGGTGATTCTTTAAAATGCATAATTTTATGTTTTGATTTGTGAATCATGAATTTGCCATTGATTCAAAAAATTTTAATAGCAGCATGGGTATTTCATAAGACATTTTATCACTTTTTAATTAAGTTGCAGGAAATTTGGGTTGTTTCTAATTTGTTGTTATCACAGCTACTATTGTTGCAATATCTTTGTAGTGAAATCTTCACCTGCTTCATTGGTCATCTCCATAGAATAGGGTTCTAAAGACAGAGTATCTAGACTAAAGGATGTGATTGTTTCAAGGCTTTTTATATGTTTTACTAAAGCAAGCTAAAGAATCTGTATCCATTTTTGTGACTTTTAAAAGTTTACTTATACAACCTTTGTAAACCTGGGGAATCACTTTCAAGAAAAACAATTCAAATGTCAAAGGTAACTTAAAAGAAATGATCTGAAAATCTGACTTGCTTCCTGAGCTCTGAGCTCTTCCCTCTCCACATACACCCTGACAGATATTCTGAGTAGTGTGATGGTTGGGAGTGGATTCTAAATGTAGTTCAATCTGGCAACCTCAAGCTGACCCAATGATTTCACCCTTGCCTTTAGTAACCCAGGGTCTGTGAGAGATGCTGCTCTGAGATGACATTAACCTTCTTCAGTTTTCTGAACTAACAATAATGGAGTGGCACCCAGGCAGTATGGTCTGTGGAATGCTGTGGTTCAAATGTGGTGTGTGCTTCCAGGGTTTCCCATGTTGGGAGTTTGGTCCTCTCTGCTGATGTTAAAAGGTGATGGAATCCTTAAGAGGGGGAGCCTCTTGGGAGGTCTTAGGTCATTGGGGTATGTTCTTGGAAGGGATTAACTAGGATCTCCTAAGATCTCAATCTTTCTCTGGCTTCCTGTCTCATTATGTGATTTCTGTCCTTCACACAAGTGCTACCTTCATGACAACATCCACAATGAGGTCCTCCCTAAAGCCTAGCTGATGCCAGCACCATGCCTATAAACCTCCAAAATTATAAGCTAAGTGAACCTTTTTTCATTATAAAGTACGAAGCCTCTGGTATTTAGTTATAGTAACAAAACACTGACTAATGGGAGGAGTGGCATTCAGATTTAATATTTTCAAAATATTACACCTGTTGAATTCTTATCATTTATGGCTGTCAAGTGGATTCAAATGTATAATCTCCTAGCCCAAAATTAAAGTCTCCTTTTCTCATCTGTCCATTTTCCTCACAGCTGTTCCTACCAACCTCAGCCTATACAGTTTTCCTGTCCTTCCTTTTGCCTTTCCTCTTCCCTCAGCACTTTATTAAATAGTTCAGCTAAGCCTCTCCTACAAAAAAAAAAAAAAAAAAAAAGATTTCAGAGAGAAAAGAATTTGAACTAGCAAATTGAAAAATCACTTTGGCTAGAGGGGGAAATCCATTAATAATTTTCGACTTATCTAAGGAAACTCTGCTTCCCTGCTTGCTGCCATTGTGAGCCAAAGTGGGGAAATAAAGTTGCCTCCAAGTACCTACTACAAAATCTTCAATCCCTCAAAATCCCACCCATACCACCCAGATTTCTCTGGGTTCTCCCTCAGCTCAGCATATGAAGGCCAGTGTTACTGCCATTCCTCACTCTGCCTCCTATTGTAGCAGCTAGGAGACTGATGGCTGAGTGACTGACCCATGAGTCATGGACAATCACGAGGCAGGCTCTCTGTGGCTTCTGAGGTAGAAGTGGCTAACAGAGTTCTCTGTTAACACAACATGTATCAGCTCTTCTCCCTTCCACACCTCACTTTCTGTCTCCTCCACTCCATCTTCCCAGGGTGACCTCCCAATAAACTACCTGCACTCAAGACTTCTTATCTTGGCTCCTTCTTGGGGAACCTGAACTAAAAAACTCCTCTTTGATGCATTGTTCTTACTGTCTTGGTAGGGACCGCATTTCCCTTCCCAGGCAAATCTCCTACTCTGCTAAGAGTAGTCAGGACTTCAAGTTATTACAGTGACATCTAAGGGTTTCTGTATCTGTGTGAGACCAACCCAGCCATAAATCTATCTCAGAGGATGCCATGAAGGCACCAGAGGGCAGAGGGTCCCAAGGGTCTGTTTGCGCCCCCCCCCAAAAAAAAGGGTGGGTGTAGTCCAGGAACAGTGAAATCTTTAGCTGAACTTGTAAACCTGCACCAAGTCTTTGAAAGAGCCCCCAAAGAGTGTGCAGTTTGTGTCACTGGCCACCCCATTAGCTCCCTCTTCAAACAACAGAACTCTCCTGCCTCTCCCTGTGGAGGCTGCCTGGCCACAACACCAGACAAACCACAGTCCTCCCTGCAAGGAATGCAGTAAGATGGTTCTCCTGTCTTTGATCATGGTGGGGAGACGCCAGAGGGCAGCAGGAGGGTAGGGTAGTCACACATAAGTGAGAAAGGCAGAACCATACAATGTCCTACCCCAAAAGGGTTTCCAGGTTATCAATCCAGGGAGTTTAAACTGGCATCCCAGTGGCCTGAGCCCAGTCTAAGATATCTTCTTGGCCAATGCAAAGTTTTTCTGCTGTTTACTAGTGCACACTCCCAAAACAATTAGCCATCAAAAGCCCTATGAATGGCAGAGACACATTGACATAGTGCCAGGCATGTCACAGTGTCAGAAAGTGTTTTGTTCTCTTGTACACAGGGTCACTATGAGTCAGACCACACTCAACAGTACCTACGAGAATAAGAACACTAGTACAAAACAGTAATTTATGAAGTTCTCAATTTCTAGAATCTTTTGAAAAACAGGAAGATCCTATGAGGCTAGGAGTGCACATTCCAACCTGTCAATAATTGCTGGGGGAATGACAGAAGAGGACACCTTAGACCTTTGGTCTCCTTCGACAGTTCTGAGTTCCAATTGTGTACTGTCAGAGCTTCCCAGCCCCCAGACCTTTGAATTTGCAGCTCCTGAGTTTAGCTCTAAGGACCAAAGAGGCATGGGAGTTCCTGGAAGTCAGAGCCTGTCCGAAGCAAGGTGGGCCGCTCTGGAGTCTTTTTCCTGACCAGTGAGATGAGAGGCCCGAATGGGATGCCTTTGCATAGCCAAAGAATATGACAGTGGTGGTCATCGCAGAGTTTGGGTGAGGACTTCAAGGTTGGAGCTTTGTGCGCAGCAAGCTACCAACCCACCAGCCCTTCTCAGCTTTTCCCTGCCAGGGCCCACATTGTACTCTGGGAGGCTCCTCTTCTCCACCTCTCTAGGGAAATGAGTTTGCACCCCGGGCTTGCAGAGGTTCTCTGATCCCGGCCCCCGGCTCCTACAGAACACACGCCCTGACCCTGCGTGGGCCACCCTGGTAGAGAGCCACAGCCGCGCGCAGTGCCCAGTCCTCGGAAGGAATCGCGCCATTGACACTTGGCTGTTGAGGTCCCATTCACACCCAGCTGCAGGGGTTCAGAAACCGCAGACACGCAGGAGCCTGGAACGACCCCCGCCACCACCACCACCACCAAACCCCTATGCCCTCGGCCAGGGCTGGGAGACAAGAGGGGGACCCCGGGGCGGAGTTTCGCCCTGCGCGGGGCGGGGCGCTCAGGGCTGTCTGAGGCTACGCTAGGAGCTACTGGGCGAAGCGCCAACTCCAGGGAAAGACCACCCGGCGCAGGAGAAGCGCGCTGAGGCTGGGAGGACAGAGGGGCGCGCGGCGCCTGGGCGCGTATGAAAGGGGGCCCGAGGCGGAAAGCAGGCAGTCCGGCCCGCGCCCACCTACCCCGAGACCCTCGCTCTGCAGCGGGGGACCTCGGAGTGCCCCAGGAAGGAAGCACCACGGCAGGTAAGTGTCTCGATCCACACAGTCGCGGGTGGGCACGTCGCCGCAGCGAGGTGTTCGGACGCTCGCTTCCTCCTCAAGGCGGTGCGGGCTGCTTTGCTTCCAGCCCCTCTCGGGACGCACGGGCTGGCTCGCAGCAGGCGAAGAGATCCCGGGAGGTCCCCTCTGCGCGCTTCCGGACCGAGCAGGGGAGGAGACCGCGGGCGCGGCGAGCAACCGGCTGGTGACTGGGCTCCCGGGCTAGCGCCCGGTGGCAGGGGAGGACGCCGGCAAGAGGGCGAGCAGAAAGCGGCGCGGACGCCTCGGGAGACATGCCCGGTCCCGCATCCCTCCCCTGCCTCCCGGTTTTCTTCCCCTTGGGAAGCTCCTCGGGCTCTGCCTGACTTGATTCCTGCCCCCGCTGGAGCGGCGCCTCCCGAGACCGCACGGCCGCGTTGGGTGGCTCCTAAGGGAGGGCAGAGAGCTGCGGGAGCTTGCGGGTCACCGGCGAAGACTAAGTCCAGTGAAAACGCCACCGCGACTTGCCCTGCCCGAGCGCACCCTGTCTTCTTGAGTCCGGGGGCTGGAGAGCTGCGGAGTACAGAAGCGGGGCAGGACTCGCCCCTCTCTGTCCTCGGCGGGCCAGTCTGCGGGGGTTGGGGTCCGGCGTCGGGTACCTGGGAAGAGGAACCGCTCCACACCCCGGTACAGACGCCGCTGGGCTTGAGTCTCGCTTCTTGGAGGTCTTTAGCCATGCAGCTGACGGGCGTGCAGCAGGTTGGGTGTCCCTGCCACCCCGGTCACTCTTGTCCCTTGCCAAGGTGGCAGTTCCCGCCCTTCACTCTCGCCCTTTCCCCACAGGGGAGGGGACAAAATCCAATGTCCCATTTGATAGCTTCTTGCTACCAGTGTGCTGCAGTCCCCATATGGAGTCTCCGGCAGATGTGCTGAGAGGTAGGGGAGGCTGATAGGACGGCCCCCATTCCACAGATGTTGGGGTTCCCGTTCTTTTCCCAGTCACTCAGAGGTGCCTCAACCACTATAGTGCCCTATCTCCTGACTTTAGAGACTTTATTCACTCGCCCATAGACATCTGGAGGTACAAAAATATAAAGGACTGTCTCAGGCAATGAAAGGACAATTCAGCCCTTGGGCCCTGTGGCGTCTTAGGTGACGTCCCACCCCATCCAGTCCTTGGGGGCTGTTTTCAGTTAAGACAGGTCTTAGAGCAGTCACCACTTTCAGAGGACACAGACCTTGATGACAAGGCATGGTGCCTGTTAATCCGCGTTGGCTCTGGGTGGGGAACTGGGAGTCTGGTGAGGAGGGGAGGGACAGATCCTAAGCAGGGCAACAGCAGACAAAGGATTTCTTTTAGAGCTGGTTCCCAAAGAACAGAGGAGCAGCAGGGCAATGCCTTTCCACCCATAGCGCCCTCCACCTACAGCATCCAAGGTTGGGATTCTCATTCATTTATTCAACATATTTCTATGCAGCCCCCACTCCATACCAGGGCCTGGACTGGGCATTAGGGGTTGTGGTTTACAGGAAGACTGGGGCTCAGAATATAAGTCATTGGCCCGGGGTGACTCAGTCTTTCCATGTGAAAATGGTTTTGGTGATTTCCAAGTCTGTGGTTTGGCTTGGACAGAGGCATCCATCCCCTGCTTGGAGAAGGACCTCGATCCTGGCCAACAGGTGGTAAAACATTGTGACCACCATAGAAGCCTGGTCCAATTGCAGGTAGCAGGCTTGGAAAACTTCCAGACAACTTCTGTGGTGAATGATGAGGGGGTGAGGGGCAGCAGTCAAACCAGCACTCGCCCCTGGGAAAAGGACAAAGGTATACCTCCTTCTCGGGTGTCTCTAGAGAGTCCAATCTACCCTATGCTCAGTCCTTCCTGACAGTTGCACAGCCATCAGAGGGCCTCCCAGCTTCCAGATGTCCTGCGTTCTCTCCCCTGGGTGGATCTGGTTGATCTGTGCCTGGGGCACTCTGGAGGAACTCCACCAGATCTCCTGCATGTTGTCCTCTGGTTGTATCTCCTTCCAGGCCCAGGATGATGTGTCAAATCTCCCCCCGGATGTGAGCAGTGTCCTGGGCTCACTAACCGTAGGAGAGCAGAAGGCTTGGCCCCGCAGCTCAGAGTGCTGAACCCCACTTGTCCCCCAGCACCTCCCTCTCATCATTCCACGTGCAAGCATCACCATGGCAGCCCAGGACAGAAACACCAGTTTTGCACCCAACTTGAATCCACCCCATGACCATGCCTCCTCGCTCCCCTTCAACTTCAGTTATGGTGATTATGACCTCCCTCTGGATGAGGATGAGGACATGACCAAGACCCGCACCTTCTTTGCAGCCAAGATCGTCATTGGTGTAGCACTGGCAGGTATCATGCTAGTCTGCGGCATTGGCAACTTTGTCTTTATCGCTGCCCTTGCCCGCTATAAGAAGCTGCGCAACCTCACCAACCTGCTCATTGCTAACCTGGCCATCTCCGACTTCCTGGTGGCCATTGTGTGCTGTCCCTTTGAGATGGACTATTACGTGGTGCGCCAGCTCTCCTGGGAGCACGGCCACGTGCTCTGTGCCTCCATCAACTACCTGCGCACTGTCTCCCTCTACGTCTCCACCAATGCCCTGCTGGCCATCGCTATTGACAGGTAAGGACATTAGGCAGGGGTAAAGACAAGACTGAGCCAGGCTGCCCGGTTTCTGTCTTCGGCTCCAACAGGTTGGCACTGGTCCAGATTCCAATGCTTGTTGTCTGTCAAGGGGTGAGAGGAGACTTAGTTTCTCCGGCTGTGCTCTGTTCCCCCAAATGTGAACAAATAGGAGGCTGCTGAGTCCCCTGGCTCTGGCCACGCCCTCAGATACTGCAACCGCTTTGGATGCAGCATATCGCACAACATCAAGCACAAAGGCAAAGGCAGAAAATTCAGGCAGCTACTACTTAGAAGCCAAGGCAGAATTAACTAAGGCAGCTACCAGACAATATCTATCAAGTATTTCCTATAGCCAGATCAAGATACAAAGCATTTCTCTCACCTTGAAAACTGCCTTGTTCCCCTTAGCAGTCAATTCTCCCACCACAAGCAACCCCTGATCTGATTTCTATCATCATAATTTAGTTCTGCCTGCTCTTTGCCTTCATAAAAAAGGAACCATATAGCATATAGTCTTGTTTCTGGTGACTGTATTTCTGAGCTGATTTTAAAATGAGCTAGCAGGGTTTATTTGCAGAAAACAGGGAAAGACATGCTTGGTTTTCCTTTTTTTGAATACATCTGTGTGCTTATTTGCATATATTTGCATGAGATGTTCCAGAAGTCCTTGTTCTATTACAAATTTATAAAGTAAAATTTATAATGGCTGCTAATGACAAATCTTACACACTTCGTTTATGTGAATAGCTGCAGATCAGCATCAGCTCACCAGTGAGTCTTGGAAGGGACATCCTTGCATGACATCCTTTTTGTAAAATTGTCGACTTTCTTTTTTTTCTTTTTCTTTTTTGTGGTACTAAGGTTGAACCCAGGGCCTCGTGCTTGCATGCTCTACAAGTGCTGGACCACTGAGCTGCACCCTCAGCCCATTTTTTTACTTTTTGAGACAGGGTCTTGCTAAGTTCCGCAGAATGCCTCTGGTCTCGAACTTGTGATCCTTCTCCCTCCGCCTTCCCAGCCGCTGAAATTATAGGCATGCACCATTGCGCCCGGCAAATTGTGGACTTTCTTGAGCTGTGCTGAAACTCGTTTTGATAATGTACTTCATCATCTTTTTTGCCTTTCGTCTCCTTTCAGCTCTTCAGTTTTTCCATGTTTTCAGTGCCTGTTTAGGTTTGTTGACTTTTGTAATCAACTAGTGCATTATTTTTCAGCTATGGTAATAAAATACATGGACAGGTACGAGTTGCACCTTCCTTTTTATAACATAATGCCTGCAGAAAACTAATTGTATTGCAACTCTGAGCCTTTCCAGGCCTGAAACCAGAGCTTATGAAACGCATACTTCCCAACCAACTACACAAAATTTGCTATTTGATACAATAATACAGAGTCCAACTCCAGGGCTTCACTCCAGTCTCCTGTATGGGAATACTTTGAATGGAATCCCAGGAATCTGTATTTTTATCCAGATCCTTGATTGAGTCTGATATTTGCTCATTCAAGCAAGAGTGATCACTGTTCCATTGTAACCTTTGTGCTTCTGATTTTGTTTTCTTTTGTTGTATGGTTTCCAACACTGGAGTTTCTTGGGAAGCAACCACTCTATTGTACAGACCATGGAGAGACTCCTTTTTCACCTTAGCCAACTCTGCCCCAGGCAACCTCCCAGTACATCAGCAGGGCCACCACTGTCCCAGTGATGCAAGCAGTAAAGTAACCATCACCCTCTCCCTTTCTACTTGTCCCACCCCCACCAGCCCCACCCCTTGTGTCCAGGCCTAACCCAACCCTGGCTGCTGTCCCTCCAGACTCATCTCTTACTTAGCAAGTCATGGCTAGACATCATAATGCTCACCTAACCTGTCTTTGACTCCCCAAGGGCTCTTGACTGTCCCCTGAAATCCATACTCCTCCATATGAAGCATCAGACTATCACTGATGGCTCTTCATGAGACATTTCATTGCTTATGAAATCTCTAGAAGTTCCAGTGCCCATAGAATACATGCCAAATCCTGAACAGCATCCAGGGCCTTTATAATCCAATGCCAATCTCACGCTGTGTATGCAGATATGGATAATCCTTTCCAAAAGGCAATGTATTTTAGGCACAATTACCATGTCTTCTATCTTTCTGTCTCCATGGGGCCTAGCATAGAGCCTTATACCTGCATCTTAATTGGATTATTCCCCAAGCACTCTGAGATAGGGATTCATGTGCAAGAGGCATGAGAAAGTACTTAGAGAGGACTTGGAAGGGAGGCGTGGAAGGGAAGGCAGTTAATACAGGGTGCATCATTAAACAAGCTTCGGGCAACTAGAGCTGATTCATACTGAAGAACTCTTAGAGCCTATGTGGATCACAACCCAGAGTTCTCCCAGAAGTGGGAGGTGGGAAGGAACTGGGGTATTTATACAGCATCTCTCATAAGTCATTGCTGAGGGCCACTTGGGAAATGCTGCCCAGGTAGCCAGAGACCTCTGGAAGCCAGACAAAGTCTTCAGACAAAGAAATGCAAGTGTTGGCAAGTGGAAGTGGACAGGTGTGTACTGAAGTAATAAGAAAAAAAGGATATGAGCGAGGGACTGGCAGCACCTGCTACAACCTGGTAGATCCACACAGCTTACAGTGGCCAGACTATGTATATGGAAACACAAAGCAGTAGAAGACACAGGCCTTGACCTCAGGAAGCTTTTCTTCCACACAAAAACTGATTTATGAAACATCAGGAATAACAAAGAGATCCTGATTTATAAATGCTAGGGTTTTTTGTTTTGTTTTGTTTTGTTTTCAGATAGGGTCTCACTATGTAGCCTTAAGCTGGCCTTGAACTCACTTATGATACCTGAGGATCAGCCTCCTGAGGACTGGGATTACATGTGTGTGCCACCCCACCCAGCTTTAGCTTTTGTTGAGGGAAAAGCTGCCTAAGAAGTTGATACCTATACTCACTGACAGAGGAGCTAGATGGACAGGGAACCTTTCCCACTGGATGTGTGCAAGGGGTGAGGGGGTTCCTCTGGCAAGAACAGGGAACCCATGACCAAGTCCTTGAGGTTCCATAAGTCTGAAAGATGTAAAACCAGTACATGGAATTTTAGGCCTTAGAATACAGGAGTTTAATAAATAGCAATCCCTCTCCCCTCATGAAGTTCCAAACCAACTGAAAAATTAGGCAAATGATCAGAACAATGGATGATAAACTCTCACTTTGCCCTCTTGAAACTGATTTTAGGAAATGAGGCTTTTATATGGCAGCATAGGGACCACTTCATGCTCAGCCCCAGACTTAGATAGGCCTGCATACTTGGGGAGAAGCACAGGCCTTCTTGTATACTTTCATTTACCCCTTGGTCAAATATGCCTGTTCTACTATGTTGTTGTTGTTGTTGTTGTTGTTAGGTGCTGTCGAGTCGGTGTCCCCCTGATAGCCACCCTATGTATGATAGACAAAACACTGTAGTCAGTACTTCTTTGCTATTCACGGGGTTTTCAATGGCTGATTGTTTTTTGAGAGTGAATTACTGGGTCCTTCTTCCAAGCCTACAGCACCTGGTGTTCCCAAGTGGTCTCCTGTCCAAGGACTAACCAGGCCCAACCCTGTTTAGCTTCCAAGATGTGACAGGATCAGATACTGCAGTGGTATGGCTGCAGGCATTCTACCGTGTAGAAATAGCAAAAGGGCCACCCAATGTCATCTCTATGCTGCACCCAGAGAATAGCCAGCTTCGTGAAGAAGAGATGCTATTTCACATTGTAGAGAGTTGAAGGAAACCATTGACCCCAAGAAGCACATCCAAGCAGATAGATTCCAACAAATGAGTTGTGAGAAATGACCAGTGTAAACAAAGTCCTAAAGCTTCCAACATGCATTATGTATGTTTATTTCTTTGGAAGCTGACAAAAGTCCTAATAGTCCTAATAGATTGTCAATGAAGTCATTATTGCCCCCATTTCACAGATACAGAAACTAAGTCCCAGGAGCATAAGTGATTTATCTAAGGGCATAGCTTGGGTCCAGGCCTTCTGAATAACTCTTAGGCTAATATTCTTTTCTTTTTGGTAACATCCTGATAACATCTCTGAATTTTAGAACATCCTACAAAATGTACAAAATACATTAGATCATAAAGAACTTGAATTTAGCTAGGCATAGTTGCTCACACCTGTGATCCCAGTGACTCAGGAGGTGGAAGCAGGAGGGTCACAGGTTCAAGGCCACACGCAGCCTGCATAAGTTAGCAAGACCTGTCTCAAGATTTAAAAACTGAGCTAGAGTGCAGCCCAGTAGTAGAGCATTTACAAAGTATATACAGGGCCTTGGGTTCAACCCCCAAGTACTGAAAAAGAAAAGAGAATTTGAATTTAAGAGTTAACAACAGAATAAGCAGCAAGGTGAAAATTCCCTGTGGCATTGGTTATTGAAATACTGTGCCTAATGGAACTAGATTGAAAGAGAGCTATTAAGTCCAGAATTTGTTCTGCATTATCTAAGGAGTTGGGATTCAGTATGGTAGGTAGAATAATGCCTCCCCAAGGATAACCCCATCTAAATCCCCAGAACCTGTGCTACATTTCATGCCAGAGAAGAATTAAAGTAGCAGATGGAATTAAGGTTGCTAATCTTAAAATAGGGCTATTATACTAGACAATTTAGGTGGGGCTAATGTAATCAGAAAGGTCCTTAATTGTAGAAGAGGGATGCAGAGAATTAGTGCCAGTGATACAATGTGAGAAAGACTCCAATGGCCATTGCTGTCTTTGAACAGGGAAGAAGTCCTGAGCTCAGAAATACCAACAGTCCTGGAAAAGGCAAAAAACAAAAGGAAGGAAGGAAGGAAGGAAGGAAGGAAGGAAGGAAGGAAGGCAGGCAGGCAGGCAGGCAGGCAGGCAGGCAGGCAGGTGGGAGAGAAAAGGAAGGGATCCACACACAGATTCTCCCCTTAAAGCCTCCAGAAAGGAATGTTACCCTGCCAATATTTCATTTTAGCCCAGTGAAAACCACGTCAGACTTCTGACCACCACCAAAACTATAAAATAATAATCTGTGTCACTTCATTCTACTATGTTTATGGTAATTTGTTATAAAGGCAACAGGAAACTAATTTACCCAATCATCACAGAGACACGGTGATTGTGAGATGTCTGTGCCCCAGTAGAGGATGGGCTCACTGGTTTGTCCCATCTCCAGCCCTGTGAGTCTTGTCCACCCAGGCAAATCATGTAGGATCACATGGCAAAGCTGGGTCATGTGGACAGGTAAAGAACCTGTCCACTGGACATTAGTACATCCAGCTGGGAGCTGTCAGCAGTTGGAACAATTCAGCTTCAGCCTCAATATTCAGGAAGTCTTAAGCCAGAAGGGAGCCCTGCAGTCATGGGAGCTCCTAAAGGAATTCAAGGAGTTAGAGCCACCAGTGGGCAGTGGGCAGGAAAGAAAAGATAGCAGCAATGTTGCCAGGGACGGGAAGCAATAGCATGACAGAAGGCCTTCTTACTCAAGTCAAAGACTTGGAAAGATGATCAAAGAAAAGGTAAGTCAGACAGAATTTTCTATTGATTGCTTCCGGGTCTTGCCCCACCTGACTCATGCTCTAGGTATGGGCCACATGTTTATTTCTAGGGTTAATTTGTTTCTTTCCTGCTCCTCATGCCTCTTGTCTTCCTCTACACTCCCCCACCACCCTTCCTTCCCTGACCCATAAAATGGAAAGGATTCCAGGATACCAAAATATCTAAATATGTGACATTAGATCATTCAGGAGAGCCGGTATTCAACCCACATCAATGAGCTCATTTTTCACCAAGGTTAAGGTGACCATACATTTCACTTGAGCTTTTTATCAGGACCCTTGATTGTGGGGTCTGCACTACATGCACTTGGGCAGGATATTTCCTTTTCATGAGAGTCTTTACTTCTACCACAAGCCCATCCCTACCCTCCTGCCGCTGTCATGCAGGGTGACACCTAGTGGAAGTGGGAGAAATCCCTTGTCCACTGCATAAGAAAGACCACCCACCTCTCTCTAAGGTGCATAGCTGTCCCTTCACTTCTAAACTATGAGGTGTTTGGAAAGAAGAGCTTCCATAGTATTGTGTTTGGGGGAAGAAAGACAAGATTGAAAACCAAAAAGGTATGATAGTACCATTAATAATAACAAGCCACTTGTATTTATTGAATACCTACAACATCAACCGTTTACAAACATTATCATAATGTTCACAGCCACCCTGCAAGGTAAGGAGTGCTTTATCCCAGGTCACATTTGAGGAAAGAAATCTTAGAGAAACTGGGTAATTTGTTCTACTTCTAAACCAATCAATACAAAAACCAGGATTTATTCAACCCATTTGACCCAAAACTGTTGTTTCTACTAAGTCTATCCACTACATCAAATGCCAAATGTTGCTGTTATATGAGATGGAGCTGGGTAAATCTTGGTAGAGAGTACATATACGAGAATTCATTGTGTCATTCCATTGCTTTCATGTGTATTCAGGGTTGGTTAAAAACCAATCTTGTGTGCAGGGCACAGTGGCACACACTTATAATCCAGTGACTTGGGAGGCTGAGCCAGGAGGATCACAAGTTCAAGGCTAGAGGCAGCCTATGTTACTTAGTGAGACCCTTACTCAAAATTTAAAAATAAGATATGGGCTGGGGGTGCTGCGCAATGGTAAAGCACATGCAAAGTCTGTGTGAGGCCCTGATTCAACCCCCAAGAATCACAAAAAAAAAAAAAAAAAAAAAAAAAAGAATCAATGTTCAAAGTATACATCATCATTTTTTGTTGTTGTTATTGTTGTTGGCTGCCTTCTCCTACCAGATACCTCGCCATCGTTCATCCCTTGAAGCCACGGATGAATTACCAAACAGCCTCCTTCCTGATTGCTTTGGTCTGGATGGTGTCCATTCTCATTGCCATCCCATCGGCCTACTTCACCACAGAAACCGTTCTCATCATTGTCAAAAGCCAAGAGAAGATCTTCTGTGGCCAGATCTGGCCAGTGGACCAGCAGCTCTACTACAAGTCCTACTTCCTCTTCATCTTTGGCCTTGAGTTTGTGGGCCCTGTGGTCACCATGACTCTGTGCTATGCTAGGATTTCCCAGGAGCTCTGGTTCAAGGCCGTCCCTGGGTTCCAGACCGAGCAGATCCGCAAACGTCTGCGCTGCCGTAGGAAGACGGTCCTGGTGCTCATGTGCATCCTCATCGCCTATGTGCTGTGCTGGGCACCTTTCTATGGCTTCACCATCGTGCGCGACTTCTTCCCCACTGTGTTCGTGAAGGAGAAGCACTATCTCACCGCCTTCTATGTCGTCGAATGCATTGCCATGAGCAACAGCATGATCAACACCGTGTGCTTCGTGATGGTCAAGAACAACACCATGAAGTACTTCAAGAAGATGATGCTGCTCCACTGGCGTCCCTCCCATCATGGGAGCAAGTCCAGCGCTGACCTTGACCTCAAAACCAGTGGGATGCCTGCCACTGAAGAGGTGGACTGTATCAGGCTGAAGTGACCTGCTGGTGTTACACAACTGGAAACCTAAATCTAGTATCCTCAGCATCACACTCCATTGACCAGATTCATAGGCTACATAAGAAAAG
Organism: Pedetes capensis; assembly: GCA_007922755.1. NCBI lineage: Eukaryota > Metazoa > Chordata > Mammalia > Rodentia > Pedetidae > Pedetes > Pedetes capensis. The sequence continues at coordinate 116,280 of VMDO01003913.1, forward strand.
ATTACTGTGTTCACCCCTTCCTACCCTTGGGGAGCTGGATGCTCCTAAGTCATTACTGCAATGAAACTAGGCACAAACCACAGCAGCTGGTATTTACCAATCTCTGCTCAATAAAGTACTAAGTGCACAGTTGCAACAATGAGATAAGGCACAAGTAGCAGCAACTGACATGAACCAAACACCCACTATCAGCAAACTACACCAATGAGAGTAGATAAGGATAACAGAAGCTGATATTTACTAATCATCTAATGAGTGCATAAATTAAAACAAAATGGCAGAAGTTATTGGTATCATCAAGCTGTCTCTAAATCTCCAGATGACTGGAAAGAGGACACAAATGGGTATCAGAACTCACACTCCCCCTTCCCTCATCACGTATCTTATTAGCACAGGAAAGTCAAAAGCCTATCGAATAAGGCATTTAGACACAATGGAAATGCAAGGATGAATCCATCATTGTGGAGTGTGCAGTCTCATAGGAAGGGAGTGGGTGCCAGCACATCGATCCTCCTCATCTAGCTTCTACTGTCTTCTGAGATATTCTCTAGGATTCTGGCTTCCAGAAAAGAATTTTTCATGCAACCAGGCCAGTCTGATGGGATTATCTACAATAGTGTAATTTCAAAGGAAAGAACCAAAAAGTGTCTTTTCCATCGATACTTTGAATCTCATCCTTCTACTGGGTGAAGATAGACAATCCTAGGATTCCTCAATGCATCCACTTCCTGGCACGTCAATACACAGGATTTCAGGGACTCTGGGGGCTGGGAGGAAGGGAACAGAGAAAAGAGTGGAGGTTGTCACTGGCAATGAACATAATCTGTGAGGCCAGTTTGCAAAGAACTGGACCATTTTCTGCAATATATCTTCTTTTATAAAAGGAACTCTACCTAGAATCCAAAGACCTGGGTTCAAGTTCTGACTCTAGGGCTTATGTGACCTAGAGATGTCTTCATTATGGGTCTCAGTTTGCTTTAATAAAATGGGGATAATGAAAACATCTTCCCTGCCTGCCTTACAGGACCATCATCGTGCATGAATGTGATTTTCAAGTATACACATGATGAGAACGGATAAGTGATATTGGGCAGTTTGAAGAGGGTTTGTTTGGAAATCCCATCCATTATGGTTTATTGTGGAGACACACCTCTACTTTTTCATCATGGTTCTTTGAACCAGAGACTCCTGAACTCTTCTCATAGTACCCCACCCACACTGAGACAAAAAGGCATCTCTGTTCCAGGATATAATCAAGAAAATATAAGGCCCAGACTCTGATCATTCCAGTGGTCTTAGAAGTATTGACAGTCTTCCTGACATGCTGCCAGCAGCTTGCTTCAGGGCTGTTAAAAAGATCCTTTCTGAATCTGTTTGCATTATTGTACATCTGTGGTGGTTGTGTTTACATGTCCTCATTTCTTTCTGACTCATTTTGAAGGAGAGACTGTACAAATGGTACCTGGTTTGAGATTGGTCCATCCACATTTGGTGAATTCCTAATTTTCTATAGAGAAGGAATTGTTTAGTTGTTTACTTATTTCTTTTTAAAAATTGTTTGTTGGTTTCCCAACAATGAAGCTTCAACCATTTTTTTTGTAGCACTGTCCAGCAGATTGACCTTTGACCCATTCATTGTATCCTCAGAAAATGCAAACTCACTACATTAGCCTATGCACAATGGACTGTAAATTCTGTTTTCACAAAATTTCACAATTCATTCCAAAGTGAAGCAAGGAGGCATTTTATCTACAATTTCTACAAATATAATAATTGTGTTTGTATTTATTACTCTATCCTGATTCTTCTCCTAATAAGAAAATTCCATAAGAGTAGACCATGTATCAATTAAGTCTGTCAACAGAATTCCTCTCCTTTTTATTCCAAAACGTGCCATTCTCCTTTCATTTAAATTTAACTGAAAAAATTCTTGTAAATATCACTGTGTATTTGTGATTTCCCAGTGAATATGTGTTGCATTATGAAATGAAATCATTAACATATGGTATCCTAATCACTGTGTTCAAGTGTTTCCCTGCTAATCCTTTATATGGTGTTAGTATATTTAGATATAAATGAAGTCATAGCCTTCTAAATAGCTCAATTCTAAAACAGAGAAAGAACTTACTGCAAGAATTTTTAGAGCAGTGGCAGCCCATACAAGCAACCAGCCTCATGTCCACAACTTTCCTCAACCTTATCTCCCAGGAGTGTATTCTTACATGCAAATAAGCAGAGAACCACTGTGCTATGTCAATGTTACATCTTCATTTTAAAATGATCTTGTTTAAATGTCAGCTGCTGTTTGCGTGGAGACTACTCATGCCTCCAACTGGAATTACGGTAATAAATTAATTACATTTGTGTTCACTCTTTTTTTTCTCAAGACTAATTAATGGTAAGTTTAAGATACTACTTTTTTTTTTTTTTTTTGCCATACTTGGGCGTTAAACCCAGGACCTCACATATACTTTGTAAGCACTCTTCCATTGGACTTCACCCCAAGACAGTTTTTCTTTTTTTTTAAACTTTGAGTTGATCTCATTAAATAGCACAGGCTGCCTCCTGAGTCACTGGGATTACCAGTGTGCACCACCATGCCCAGCTAAGCTTCAGATACTTATAACATGATAAGATGTGTACACATTTATACTTATTATATTTTGAAAAATTAATTTCATTTAGCCAAACAGGTTTATTTTCTCAGCCAGAATAAGATAAAAGATGGCTCTGTGATGAAGCTCTTAGACATTTTTCCTTCAGTGTCAACATTTAAAATAAGTTGCTTCTCCAATTGGAGAAATCAAAAGATGCTTTCAAGCCCTGAGGCATGAAAAACAATTCCAGACTTAACAAGGAAGAATGTGACATGTGGAATGTGCTTAGAAAACTAAAGTGAGTTCTTTATCCACCAGAAAATTATGGCTCAGAAACACATCCTCCTAATTTAATCATTATACCTACACACACGCCAATAGGACACCAGAACAGGAGAGGTCTTAAGGGCATAAAGTTCAACTCTTTTTGTCTTAGGTGAGATCTAAAACACCAGAGAGGAAACATCCTGTTAAGGGCACACTTAAGTTAACACTTGCTGGAGCCAAAACATTGACCCAAGATTTTCACTCTGGGCACTGAACAGCACCCAGTGATTGCATATATCTGAATCCAAAGGACCTTGCACATCTTCTTGGTGCCAGGTTTTGTGAACAGGTAGAGCCATGTTTAAACCTCTAGGTTATTCCACTTGGTCATTTAAATTTGGATAAATCCTCCTACCTGGAAGCCTTTGATAGAGGCATAAGATCGATGCATAAAGTGTGAGTTGTTAATAGGGCTTCCTTGTGAAGAGCTGTTGGAAACACAGGGCTGTTACCTCATCCAGGAGATGCTCAAAGAATAACAGCTACTTCTTTAAAAGACTTTCCACAGTATTTTTAATAAATAAATATTGTAAATGTACAACGTCTATCCTATGTAAAGTTTAAAATAATGAGGATATCTATCCTCATGAATTTTATACACACACACACACACACACACACGGTTGGGTGTCATCGAGTTGGATCTGACTCATAGAAACCCTATGTACAACAGAACGAAACACTACTCAACATTGTGCCATGCACACAATCTTTTTGTTTGAGCTCATTGTTGCAGTCACTATGTTTCCTCTCATTTTGAGTCATGCCACATCAGCAAAAGGAGGTCCCAGGGGCTTTACTCCATTACTGTCATTAAGGTCGACTCTACTTTAAGGAGGCAACTCTTCCCCAATCATTTCTTGAATGCCTTCTAGCCTGGGGGCTCATTTTCCATCACTATATTTGACAGCACCTATAGCCGTAGCACCATGGCATCGGATCCTGTCAGATCTCAGAAGCTAAGCAGGGTTGGGCCTGGTTCGTACTTGGATAGGAGACTGCCAGGGAACACCAGGTGCTGTAGGCTTGGGAGAAGGACCCAGCAACCCACTCTCCCCACCCCAAAAAGAAAACAGCCATTGAAAACCCTATGAATAGCAGAGAAGTACTGACAATAGTGTTTTGCCTATTGTAGGTAGAGTAACTATATGAGTCGGACACTGACTCAACAGCACCTTACAACAAAAACATTTGACAGTGCTTCTCTGCTATTCATAGGGTATTCAAGGGTTAATTGTTTTGGGAGTGAGCTGATGGGTCCTTCTCCCTAGTCTGTTTTAGTCTGGAAGCTCAGCTGAAACCTGTCCACCATGGATGGCCCTGCTTGTATCTGAAACACTACTGACATAGCTTTCAGCACGACAAGCTGACAGACATGTGGGGAATATAAATTCATTATTCCTGGATTCTATGTTTGTGAATTTGAATATGAACTAAAAGGTATTTGTAACCCCTAAATCAGTACTCAAGATGCCTTCACAGTCATTCATATACTCACAAAATGGGGCCCAAGGTGCATGTTCCAAGCTAAGGTCAAACAAGCTAAGGTTCTGTCTTCTTGTTTCAGCTTTGTAGTAAACAAATAGACTTTTCAATGTCTATTTAGCATCATGTCTTTGCATTTACTGTTTAAAATAGCCACAAAATGAGCTCAGTGCAGTGGCACACACCCATAATCCTAGCAACCTGGGAGGCAGAGGCAAGTCTGAGGCAAAAGGAAGTCTATGTAACTTAGTGAGACCCTGTCTCAAAAATAAAAAGCAAAAACTGGGCTGAGGGTGTGGCTTAGTGGTAAAAAGCTTGCAAAAAGCACAGGGGCCCTGGGTGCAACCCCCAGTGCTGCAAAATATGTACATAAATTAATTAATTAATTTAATTTAATGGTCCCAAAACATAGTGCTGAAGTAACGTCTGTGTTTCCAAGTACAAGAAAACTGTTCCGTGCCTTATAGGAAAACAGATTAGAGAATCTTCACTTAGGCTTGAGTTATAGCAGTGTTGGCCATGAGCTCAATGCTAATGAAAAGACAGTATACCAGAAGTGCCAAAAAATGCATACACACTTTAAGAGATGCTATCTATGTATTACGTTTCAAAACTGAATTACAATGGTAACCACTTCTAGTATCTCTTGTAATTGCTGGAGTTAAACATGATTTGTATTCATCTTTTGTTATCAGTATATTTTGAGTATTATAATTTTAATACTTAAAATGTGTATATCATTTTAGCACCCTCTGTATATTTAATAAGGTGTATTTAAACAGAAACATACATAAAACAAGGTTATGTGTTAACCAGTTAACAAAAATGTGACCAGTGGCCTGCAGGAATCTAACTTTGTGCTTTCCTTACAAGCAGTGGTTCAGTATTTGCTAATTCAGCTATCAATAACTTTACAGAACATCACTATGAAGAATGAGAATCAATATAGTCATCTCTTGAGTTGAAAACTTGTTTTTCATAAGACATAACTTTGGACACTAGTTGAATAAAACCATATGATCTTAGATTTTAATTGGCCAAACTGTGACTTCTTGAAGCATCCCAACTCCCTCTCCTTCCTACCCAAATCTGCCACTTTGATGCAAATTAAAACCCCTTGGAAAGGCAGGTCTGTGGCGGAAATGCACACATTTAAGCAAACCACAGCCAAGACTTTCTGGGTACCACATGTCTTAAGAGAACAGCCCCCACCCCATTTAAAAACTTGAAAGCTATAGCTCATCTGTTCCATAGTATTGCTATGAGCTGAGAAGAAGAAAACCACATACCCACTCCATCCCAGACTGGAAAGGAGGATAGCACTTGGCTATGACTTTAGTAGAGCCTTTATGTGGCAATTTCAAAGCTTTACAAAGTCAGTCTTCACAGAGCCACGACAGTGGGAACTCGTTCATTCATTTGTTTTGTGTAGTACTGGGGGTTGAGCCCAGGGCCTGGTGCAGCAGGGCAAGTGCTCTATCACTGAGCTGCACCCTCAGACCCTTTTTTCTTTTCTTTTTTTCTTTTTTTTCTTTTTTTTTTTTTTTGAGACAAGTTCTCACCAAGTTATATGGGCTGCCTCTGGCCTCAAACTCACAACCCTCCTGCCTCAGCCTCCCAAGTCCCTGGGATTACACATGTGCACCAAAGCTCCAGGCTCTGAGGAAACTGTTATTAAGAGACATTGTTATTTCTTACCCCCAGGAGTCCCAGGAGCCTAACATGGAGAATGCTGTGACAAAAGAAAGAAGCCGATGATCTTCCATGTAAAAGTGTGAAGTTCAATTCCACTGAGAAAATATGGTCTCGAAAATTATAGAGCTCAAAGGAAAATGTTATTCTGCGTCCTTGTGGGTTCCAACCACCTCTGACAATTACTGTTTGTCCTTGGAGATGAACAACTATAGATCTAACATACAGAAAGATGACTATAGGTCATAATATTGGATTGAACACTGAAAGATTGTTAAGAGAAATTGCAGAGGTCCATATACCACAGGCACACACACAAAATAACTGTGTGAGGAGATGTTATGCTAATTGGCTTCATGGTAATAATCATTTCACTGTGTGTATTTGTATCAACATATCATGCATACCTTAAATGTACACAATTTTTAAACAATTTTTTAAAAATGAAGTAGGACTCTGTGGCTGGGTGTAGTGGCAAATGCCTGTAATCCCAGCACTTGGGAGACTGAGGCAAGAGATCAGTGCAAGTTCAAGGTCAGCCTGGTCTACATAGTGAGACCATCTCAAAAACAAAACAAAATAAAGCAAACAAGCAAACAAAAATGAAGTAGACCTTAAACACGGATCTGTCTGAGTCTCAAATGTATGCTCTTGTGCCATAAATTTAGACTCTCTTGTGAAAATCACTACAGAGATCCCCAAGTGAAGATACAAACATTAGAGATCACAATGTTGTCCTCCAGGAGGACCTCCTCCTAATATCCACCTCTCTCCCTCCAACAGGTGATTTGGAGGCTTTTCTAAATTATAATTCTGCTCTGGGGCATGGCTGGTTGAAGATGATGCCCCTTATTCTCTTTCTTCCTGAGAACTTCAGCTGTTAACTGGAGTTCAAACACACAGTTGCCCCATTACTATAATCAAATTAGCATCTTACTCTGAGGTGTAAATAGCCAATTATGAAATAATAAATTCCACCGGGCACAGTGGCGCACACCTGTAATCCCAGCAACTCGGGAGGTGGAGACAGGATGATCACAAGTTCAAGACCAGAGGCAATCTGTGTAATTTAGCGAGATCCTGTCTCAAAAAGTAAAAAAATGGGTTGGGGGTACAGCTAAGTGGTATAGCACTTGCAAAGCATCTAAGCACAAGGCCCTGGGTTCAATCCCCAGTACCACAAAGAAGAAGAAGAAGAAGAAGAAGAAGAAGAAGAAGAAGAAGAAGAAGAAGAAGAAGAAGAAGAGGAAGAGGAAGAGGAAGAGGAAGAGGAAGAGGAAGAGGAAGAGGGAAGAAGAAGAAATGCCTTAATCAGACAATTAAGGAAAACCTGTAAAAGAAGAAGAAGAAGAAGAAGAAGAAGAAGAAGAAGAAGAAGAAGAAGAAGAAGAAGAAGAAGAAGAAGAGGAAGAGGAGGAGGAAGAAAAGTACAAGAAGCAAAATAGAAAGGAGAAGAAACCATGTAGGACAGACATTTCAGGAGGAGCCCCAGGCTCAGTCTGATTTTATGGGGACATTTGTATCATAAGCGACTCATCAGACTTTGTCTCTCCTTTGGCAGCAGGCTGAGCTTCTTTACTCCCACACCTGTCCTGGGCTAGGGAGGGAAGAGTTTGGTGGGGACAGCGTGAAACTCCCAGGACTCCCTGGCTTGCTGTTAAACAAGGTGACTCCACCACCCAAAGCAACCTTCCAAAAGGCATAGATGCCAGTGTTAGCAGCAAAGCACACAGAGCTGGGGACACCACAGCAGTGTTCATCACTGCTATATTCTGTGTCCCCTAAAATCCATAAGTTAAGACTTAATCACCAATGCCATAGTATTAAGAGATACAGCTGTGAGGAAGTGATTAAGTCCTGAGATGGGATTAGAGACTTTATCAAAGGACTTAAGTTCTCATCTGCTTTTGTCCCACATGAGAGCACAGTGTTCATCCCCTTTTGATCTGCTCTTCCATCACATGTTCAAGGACACAGTGTTCAAGGGGCCACCTTGGAAGCAGACACAAACTGCCAGCACCTTGATCTTGGACTTCTCAGCCTCAAGAACGGTAAGAAATAAATTTCTAATATTTGTAAATTACCCAGACTGTGGCATTTTGTTATAGCAGCACAAACAGACTGAGACAATGATACATACCAATTTCTCTCCTAAAACCAAAAGAGCCAGTGCTGTTCTGCTTCAGGGCAGCAGACATCTTGATGCCCTAGATGCTCTGTCCTTCAGGGCAGTTCTGAGGACGTGCTGGTTGGTTTTCCAGCCCTGGTGTGAGCTTTGTTCAACCCTTCTAAGTTAATCTCTCTCTATCCTGCAAAATGTCCACAGATGCATTTTTCTCTCTTGATGTTGTCATTTTTCTGGTTCCCCTCAGTTTCTGTGTAGCTCTGCCCTTCCTCCTTGCCTTGTGTTTCAGAACAGAACTGAATGAATGAATGAATGACCAAGAGCAGACTCCTGGATGAGGCAAGTGACCTGAGTCCAAGCACGAGGTCCCCTGTGGTTGGGCCTTTTCAAGCTCAATTCAACAACCACCATTGTGTTTTTGTTCCCTTCTGCCAGCCTGCTGTGTGCCTGAGTAGGAGAAAGAACTTGTGTTTCCTCTAGGGGGGTGAGGAGGTATAGAGGAAGCAGGAGTGACACTGGGGGAGGTAAATGGAGACAGAAATGGGGCAGAGCCCTAGCTGCTCACCCATCTACCCACTGCTACTGTTAGTGCACGAGTTGTTTCCACACCACAAAACCAAAAACACATGGCAGGTAGCTCTTAGCAAGCCACTTCCTATAATATCTTGGACATTTTAGGATCTTTCATCCATCCTCCAACACACACACACACCACAGCTCTGAGCTGGCACCAAGTGGACAAATGACTAAATGTCACTCTCCTAGTTGTTTGAATGGCTCATGGAGTCCTCAGCCCCATGATTTTCTAAATAGGAGAATCAGGCCCAGAGAGGCAAATTGTCCTGTGGAAGGTCACAGAACCTGTTGCTTGGCCCCTGTGGTTTAGATCCCACGTCTCTTCTCTCTCTTTTCAAGGACTTCATATTGGGTAATAATGATAGTCTCCACCACGCCACAAGGGCTAGGTGAGGACAGCCTGCAACAAGGACCAGCTGGGCCCCTCCTGCAAGGGTTAGATGAAGATTTGTAGGAGAAGAGGCCTCTTGAAAATCTGAGAAATGAGATTTGTAAAAACCTGAGAAATGGAATTTGTACTTTGTCAGACCAGAAGGAGACTTTCCCAAGTAAGGGTGCCAGATTAACAAATTAAAATACAGGACACTCAAGGTGAATTTGAATTTCAGATAAACGAGTAATGTGATTTTTTGGTTGGTTGGTTGGCTGGTTGTTGGTTGGTTTGCTGTTGTTGTTGTTGTTCTTTTTATCTTGAGACAGGGTCTCACTACATTTCTCAGGCTGCCTCTGGCCTTAAACTTGCAATCCTCCTGCCTCCACTCCCCAGTCGCTGGGGTTACAGGCAAGAGCCCACACCCAGCCAAGTAATGTTTTAGAATAAGTATGTTCAAACATTGCAGCTCTATCTGGCAACTTAGTCACCAAGTACTCAGATTCAAGAGGGTGCTGGCGGGGCAGCAGAGCTACCCTAGCTGCTTCCTCATTTCCCTGGAGATGTTCAGGGAACATCTGCATATTGAGGCCCTGCCTTATCTGCCAGGTTCAGTCTGAAGTCAACAGAGCACCAGGGAGCAAATGGAGAGAGCAGAGAAGTAAAGAGTCAGAAAATAAAGATTCCAAAACATCAAAACCACATCACCTCTTTACCATCTGGATATCTAAAAGAATAAGAAATATACTTGTCATGCAGGACAGTCTGCCCATTGGGAATGTCCTCCAAGAAAGATGACAAGCAGATGGCCTAGGAGTAGGTAGAAAATATATAGTCCTTGAATAAATGAATGAATCAACCAACCAACCAATTAGTTAATCAATGAGCAAGCTGAGGCCAGAGTGGGGCATCAGGAAGCCCAACCTCCAAGAGACAGCACTCCAACTTGAGCAAATATCTTCTCTTCTCTCCCAGCCTAGGTCTCAGCTATCCTTCAGAGCTCAGTTGAATCCCTCCTCCTCCAAGAGCTCAGTAAGCCCCTGTATGTCAAGGGTCCGGTTTACTCACTGAAGACCCCAAAATTCTAGCATAAAGCAAGAATCCAATTAAAAGTTAAATGAATGAATGATCTCTCTACAAGGACTTCAGAAGTCCAAGGAACTAGCAGATTTCTAGGATTTGGGCAATAACAGGGACATATTCATTCATTCACATTAAGTATTCTGAGCATGCTGAGGTCCAAAGAGGAAACAGCTTCATTTATCCATTCATCCTTTCCTACATAATTGCTCTGTCCTACCCCTAGAAAGCCTGAAGACATAGCATTATGGCATCTGATCCTGTCAGATCTCAGAAGCTAAGCAGGATCAGACCTGGTTAGTATTTGAATGGGAGACCACCTGGGAATACCAGGTGCTGTAGGCTTGGGAGAAGGACCCGGCAACCCATTCCCAAATATCAATCCGCCATTGAAAACCCTATGAACAGCAGAGAAGCACAATAGTGTTTAGTCTGTTGTACACAGGGTCACTATGAGTTGGATACCAACTCAATGGCACCTAACAACAACCCCTAGAAAACATCAATCACTTTCAGCAATAAGAACAATCTTATCCCGATATTGATTTAATTTTTAGCTACTGTAAAGCAAGTCCAATCCAGTCCAAACCAAAATTCCAATTTCATATGCAATTCAAAGCATCTATTCTTCTTCTAGCTCACACCTAGTGTGTCTCTCAAGGTCTTGCAGTTGAGAAGGGGACTATAAGCTGTTCTTGTGCTCTTTCTTCACTTCTTCCCTCTTCTGGGATGAAGCAGAAGAACACAATATTAGAGAAACTAGGAAAGGCTGAAGAGCCTTCAGTGTGTGGCAGGATTCAGTCTGGACCCTGGTGGGCTGTACTGGTGGGCTTTTTGGAAACGTCTCCACATGAGCCTCCATACTGGACAGCATTCTGATATGGACAGTGTGTTTCCTGCATAACCTCGTGTGTCCTCCTTTTTCTGATTCTTGTCCTGTGAGTCCATTCAAACCCTCATTCAGCTAGTATTCCCTCTGGGCAAGCTCCCATCAGGACCACTTAAGCCTGCTGACCACCCATGGTATCCACTCACCCATCCTTGCCATACCAAATACAGAGAGTCCCCAGCTCCTCACCCTACCATCCTGGGCAGGACCAACATTCTTCCTTCAGCCACACTGGTGACATGTGCATTCCAGACCTTGTTTCACATAAATCCCACAGGTCCAGGTTCCCCTAAGAACTTCCCCCTTTGTCTACCCTGAGACTACACCAAGATGGGATCACAGGCCTTTCATCTCAGCAGCCCACATGGGTACAGGCGTGGAAAGAAGCATGGGGAGAAGGGAGGACACCACAGCCTCCTCCACTAAGCTGAGCTTTCCTTTCCCAATGATTCTCCAAGAACCACTTCAAATATCCAGTCTTCTCAAAAAGACTAGACATAGGAGGAGGGGTCAGTGGCTATTGAATCTGATCTAATATTTTCCAGGAAGTCTGGCATGGTTGTGGCTAGCACCTCTCTTTGGAATGAGGTAACTACATCTTGCCTGGTCCATTCTAGTACCTCTCTAAGGAAAGTGGAGATAAATTTCACCTATTCTCCCCATCCTTAGGACTTCACCAAAATCCCATAAAAAGCAAGAAAATTCCCTTCAATTTCCTTTTATTTCTATTTATTTATTTATTTATTTATTTATTTATTTATTTTTGCAGTACTGGAAGATTGAACCCAGGGCACTTCCACCACTGAGCTGCACCCCTAGCCCCTTTTTATTTTTTATTCTGAGACAGGTTCTCGCCAAGTTATGCAGGCTGCCTCTGGTCTCCAACTTGCCATCCTTCTGCCTTCACCTCCTGAGTCTCTGGGGTTAGGTGTGAGCCACCAGCCTGGTTTCAATTTCCTTTTAAAGTTCATTCATTCATCTATTTATTCATTCAACACATTGTTAGAGAGAGAGAATCTATTATTGATCATAACAGTGAGAGACCTGGCTTTTAAAGGTCTAGAGGATATGGAGATCTCACTGGGAGAGGGCAGCTGGTTCCAAGAGTAAATTGAACCATCAGTACTAATGGGCATTGGACTAAAAGGGCAATAAGGGGCTTTAAAAATAAAAGTGAAACACCACTGCTGGCTGCTCTGAAAAGCCATCTTTGCATTGTTCCCACATCTGGCTTCTGCTCACTCCAGCCACCTCCAGCATGTGCCTCCTCCAAAGTGAGAAAGTTGCCAGAGACCACAAAACTCTCGGTTTCTTTTTCACCTGCTATGTTGGATCCCCTGTGTGGCCCACCATGTCAGCTACAGCTGTGGACACCAGCCAGGATCACCACCAACTGAGAAGGAGAAGGAAGATGAGGAAGCAGAGAACGGAAGAGACACCCCCCAAAGCAAATGCTAATGAGGGAAACTCAGGTGGGGATCAGGAGGCTGACAATGAGGTGCATGAAGAAGAGGCTGAAGGTGGAGAGAAGGAGGAGGAGCACGGTAATGGTGAGAAAGATGATGGCGATGAAGGCCAGGAGGCTAAGGCAGCCAGGGGCAAACAGGTGCTAAAGATGATGAGGATGGTGCTGATACCAAGAAGCAGAAGACTGATGAGGATAACCAGAGAGCAAAAAAGGAAAAGTTAAAGTAAATAGAGGGGGAAAAAAGTACTGTGACCTATTCACCCTCTGCTTTCCATCTCAGAATCTAAACAGAGAGGCTGGCTGGCAAATAGACACCCAGTACCTCCTCCTCCTAGCATCTGACCCCCTCTGATCGCAGAAGCTAAGCAGGGTCAGCCAGGTTAGTCCCTGGATGGGAAACCTCCTGGGAACACCAGGTGCTGCAGACTAGGGAAAAGGACCTGGTAGTCCACTCCCGAAGCAATCCGCCATTGAAAATCCTGTGAATAGCAGAGAAGCACTGACAACAGTGCCAGGCATGGCACAGTGTCCAGGAATGTTTCGTTCTGTTGCATATAAGGTCGCTATGAGTCAGACCCAACTCAATGGCACCTGTGAATAACCACCTCCTCCACAGTACCATCTGAAACCTGGAAGATTTGTCTCCAAAGAGAACAAAATGGAGATACCAGCCACAGCTAAGGAGAGCAGGCAGCAGAGCGAAAACTGGAGAATAAGCAAAAATCTGTCTACATCCTAAATGTTGACAACCCCAGTCCTCCTCCTCCTCTTGTCCTGGGAATTTTGGTAGCCAGAGTTATACAGAACCAAAGAAGGAGAGGAAAACTCAAAACTTAGTTTAAATCCAAAGGGACCTAAACAATCTCCAAATAACTACATTGACCTGTGTATGACTGGACTGAGTTATGTGTCTTCAGGGCTGTCTTTGTTTGGGCTGCCTGTGAAGGGCACATTGATGAGCTGCTTACCACCATGGGCAGCTGGGGCTCCACACCTACAAGAAGCTGGGAGACTGCGTAGAACAGCCCTGGGAATCCTCACCAACTGTGAACAGGAACAAGGTAACTTGGGCAGTCATTAGTTAAGTCGGCTCCTGAGTCACCTCTATGGTCCTTCCCACCTGTCCCATCCATGGGAAGCGGCCAGAGAAAGCCCTCAAGCAAACAGACGCAGTAGGAAGCCATTGGGTTAGCATGCCTTGGAATAAGAAGCACTGAGGGAATATTGTGGGCCACCAACAGTGTTGGATACAGAAGTTTCAGATGATTAAGTTCATTGTCAGAAAACAAAGGAAGTTTCAGTTGTACCACTCCTAAGTTCTGTGGCCTCAAAATACAGTGCCCATTACAAACTGAAATATGAGAGTTGAGGATAAAGACATGATCTCCTTTTTCACCCTCAATACTGAGATGGTTCAAAGCCTGATAAGAATTTGGAGAGTTTGTTGTCTAGAGAGTGGTCAAGCAGAAGGGCAAATAGTCATAGCACTCTGCGGGGTGCACAGCAAGGTGGGAGCAGAAGGGGATGTGGGATATAGGAGGGAGTCGCTGTGGGTGACTCTGGGTCACTCCATCCACACCCTGATGTCTCCACCTTGCCCTGTTGTGCTCTACGGTCTGTGGCAATTGCTTTATTCCTCCATAAAAACATTCTCTTACTGTTTCCCATGTGGGGGTAAATAGTCTTCACCACAAAACTGATGATGGGTGCTTTGTTCTCACTGACTTCCCAAAAACTCCCTCTTATTTCCCTGACTACTGATCTTTAAGATCTGACTTGCAGGAAGTTCTTAACTGCCATGTTGCACCCAGCCTCAATTAGATGATCCTCTTCCAACAACAATGCATAGAGATCTTCCTCTTTTTTAGTGCTACAAAACATTCTGTGATATAAACAGCCATAGTTTAATTGGTCTCTTACTATCCCACATGCCTTTTTAAATACTTACTAAGACTTCCTGGGAATACCAGGTGCTGTAGGCTTGGGAGAAGGATGACCCCGCAACCCATTCAAAAAAAAAAAAAAAAAAGTCAGCCATTGAAACCCTATGAATAGCAAAGAAACACTAATAATAGTGTTTTACCTATTGTACCTAGGGTCACTACGAGTTGGACACCAACTTCATGGCACCTAACAACAATAAGAACTGAGTGATAGTGCTATAAAATTTAATAAGACAAGGAACCTATAAGCAATGAATTCAGCAGAATGGGGAAGCAGGCATTTAACAACTAGCCATGATTAAATATGGTCAGAACAAAGAGGGCATTATTAGCAAAAATGTGACCAATAAAAAGAATGACCAGCAAAAATAAAGTTTTGATCTGAGATGTCTCCTGGTCAGTTCTTCCTTAACAAAAATATAATCATAAAAGCCACATATAAGTGATTTACAGTATAAAATTTTAGACCCTTGCTACTCAGAGTGTGGTAAGCAGAACAACAGCATGGGTGTCTCAAGGTGATTGATGCCAATTCTACAATTGGTGGGGTAGAGGGGGATGTGAGAGAGGCATCACGAGAGGGTAAGGGGCAAGTGAAGGTGAGCAATGTACAGTGAAATGCACATATGGAAATGTCATAATAAGATTCCTTAAGTTGTATATTAAAAATTACTAATATAAAAAAGAAAAAAGACAGAATGTCCCAACATATAACTAAAATCTTGCAGTTTATAGACTGTAAAAAAGTATATTTCAATTCCCACTTTTAAATAGGAATGTTATTTTCTTGACAGTTACACATGAACATGCAGCACATAAATTGCAAATTTACTGTGCAAAAAAAAGATTACTAAGGAGATGTGTAGGTGCTATAAGAGAATATAACCAGATTGGGGGAAAAATGGAAGAATGCTGTTTTGAAGTGGCACTATTTTTTTATAGGTAATTATTTTCCATGAAAATTGGATTGCTAAGCATAAGAGTTGATTTATCTCTAGTAAACTTATTGATATTATTTATAGGTCTTGAAAATACAAAGATAAACTAAAAATATAATTGTGATCATTAAATGAGAGATAGTTGTGTGTACAAGTGAAACAAATAACAGAACCATTACAAATATATTTATGCTTATAAGTCCAATAAAGTAATTTTTTTAAAAAAAGATGTGATTCTCTCTCTAGACGTGCAGTTTTAAGAAGATCCCCCAGCGTTTCATGTGCACACTACAATATGAGGGGTACTACTGTAAAGGGTTTGTTGTTTTATAATATCTTGGCCTCTTTTCCCTTTCTTTAGGAAAACTAATGAGCTAATTAATTTGGGGATAAATTTAATGGAGAAGAATCTCTTGAAAAGCATTTCATTGTTACCCATGAAAAACTGGTCTCACATTTACCTCTGGTCTAAAACCTCTATCCACAGATATATTATTCCAGCTCTCCAAGTTTTTAAGTCCTTGTTCTACAAATCCTCAATTTTTCTCCTAAAATCCCTTATTTTTTTTTTCAGTACTGAGAATTGAACCCAGGTCCTTGTACATGTTGGGCAAGTGCTCTACCACTGAGCTGCACACCTAGCCCCCTTTTAATTTTTATTTTGAGACAGGATCTCACTAAATTGTGCAGGCTGACTCTGGCCTCAAACTTGCAATCCTCCTGCCTCAGCTTCCTGAGCCTCTGGGACATATGGTGCCCAACTACATCTCTCTTAATTCATTACTCATATCCTGAAGTTTGGGGACCAGTGGAAGATGGAAGAGTTCAGGAGTGCCACCTTGTGGCTGCTACATCTGTCTTGCATGCTCAAAGGCCCCAATCTTAGTGACCCTGGGGACCTGAGTCCATTTTATCATCAGTATTTATCTACACTTGATATCTTTATGGTATACATCCATCTTCAAAAATCCTAAATGCTCATGTCTTCCTTGATTCTGAATTCCTGGGAGCACAACTCTGGAGGCTGTCTCAAAGAGGTATTCTAAAACTAATTATCTGGGCAGAAAAGAGAAAAGGTAGAAATCTAGGCATTCTAACACATTCTATTCTTTTTTTTATGTTCTGTCTAGATTATTTGTGTTTTATTTGTAAAACAAAGATTTGTGTTCCTCAACAATTACTCTCTTACAGGTAACATTTATTTATTCATCATATTTGGGATCTTCATACACTGAAATTTAAAGGAATCTAAAACATGGTATTTTGATTATAAGACATATAAAAATATAAATATGTTCATATAGGGTGAGCTCTAATATATAAAACCCAATATATTGTTTGGAGAATAAGATCTTGAGTAATTTTTACCTTGCTTAAAATTTTAGTTCATATTATCATTTATGAAATACCTGTTAAATAATATACCTTTAGTAGAGTTTTGTTTTGTTTTGTTTTGTTGTTTCATTTTTTCGAGACAGTCTTGTTGATAGGAGTTAGTAAACTTCAGGCAGGTTCATGGAAATGGGCCTGGAAATAGGGAACCACCGAGGCAAGGTGTTCACCAAGCAACCAGTTGGGTCACCTGAATTTGGATTGGACCACATGAGTTTTACTCTCCTAAGTCTCGTTCTTCAGAGGAAACAGGTAGGGATCTGGTCAACAGTCCCTTTCTTCAAACCTGGCCAGCAGTCACCCAAATAAGTCCCATTATTTTAAGAAAAACAAGTCCCATGACCTGGCCAGCAGTCACCTACCTAATCAATCTCTATGTAGAAACAAAAGAAACAATTGCCTTTTAATTCTATTGGGCCAAGGTACAAGTACGCAATACATAGGTAACTGAGGACCAATCTACTAAAGCTAGCTCAAAAAGTCCAGCACAAATAAAGGGACCATAACCCCTCTGGATAACAACCCTACCTTGGCTCCCCAGTTGGGACCGCCTCCATTCATACAGAGGCTTTGTTAAGGCATTCTATTCTAAGATGCTACCCAGTGCTAAACCCCAGCCCCATCCCTAGCTATCAGGGATAGCAAATTAAAACCACAGTGAGATACCTCTACTCATCTTCCAGGATGGCCAGAAGACTGACAAGATCAAGGATCAGTGAGACTATAGAGCACCCATAACTCTAATGTGTGAAGTACAAAGTGGTACAACCTCTTTGGAAGACTGATTGTTGTTGTTAGGTGTCGTCGAGTAGAGTCCGACTCATAGCGACCCTATGTACAGCAGATCAAAACACTTGCCGATTCTGTGCCAGGCAATCTTATTTATGTTTAAGCCCATTGTTGCAGACACTGTCAATCCATCTGGTGGAGGGTTTTCCTCTTTTGCGTTGACCTGCCACTCTTCCAAACATGATGTCCTTCTCCAGGGATTGTTCTCTCCTGACTACATGTCCAAAATATGTAAGACACAGTCTGGCCATTTTTGCTTCTAAGGAGCACTCTGGTTGTACTTCTTCTAGGACAGATCTGTTGGTTCTTTTGGCAGTCCATGGTATATTCAATAGATGTCTCCAGCACCACAATTCAAAAGCATCAATTCTTTTTCTGTCTCTCTTGTTCAATGTCCAGCTTTCACAACCATATGATGCCACTGAAAATACCATGGCATGAGTCAGACGCACCTTCGTCT
>VMDO01003914.1:0-47014 GCA_007922755.1 Pedetes capensis
GCAGCCAGCAAACTCATTTTCTAACAAAAGTAACCACTTAATATCTGTTCTTTTAGAGGAAAATAGAGGAAAAATCCTAAATCTAGTTATCTTTTGTAATCTCCACCTTTCCTTCAACAATTTTCTTTAATCTCTTTAATAGAGGCTTACTGACACCCTTTCCACCTTGCTTTTGGTATTACTAATTTTTCTATTCATTTTAATATAATATCAAAGATATATGAAGGAGTACAATGAATATTAAAGCATTATCATCATGCATTTCTTTATGGTTTTTTTTTGTGTGTGTGTGTATGTGTGTGTAGTACTGGGGGTTGAACCCAGGGCCTGCATGCTTTGCAAGTGCTGGACCACTGAGCTGCACCCTCAGCCCATTTTTTTTTTTTTTTTTTTACTTTTTGAGACAGGGTCTCGCAAAGTTACACAGACTGCCTCTGGTCTTGAATTTGTGATCCTCCTGCCTCCACCTCCAGAGCCGCTGGGATCACAGGCATGCGCCACCGCACCCGGCTTGTGCATTTCTTTATGTTTTTACTACATTTATATTTATTCTTAGATAATTATAGTGTTGAATGTCCTTGTTACTTACATACTTGCATCATTATGTATCTATGTATATATACATATATAAAACATCCTACAATTCACTTTTTAAAAGCAACATTAGGTTTACAAAATGCACTCAATGTAGATAACATATAGCTATAACAACAACATAGTTCATTTGCTTTCACTGTTGTATGTTGTTGTTAGGTGCTGTCGAGTCATGTCTCACTCATAGCAACCCTTAGAGTGTTTTCAACGGCTGATTGTTTTTCGAGATTGCCATGTCCTTCTCCCATTTTTGCAATTGTGGGAATCAAACCTGGGACCTCAGAGACTGCAAAGTGGTGCTCTACCAACTGAGTTAATCCCAGCCCCCTCACTGTTGTATAGGACTCCTTTATAAGAACATATGACTTTAGGTTACTTCTAATTTTGGCTATTACATATGGCTACTCTAAAAATACTTATATCCTTCTCCTTGGGTATGCAAGTGTCTAGTTTTAGGACATTTATCCAGAAATGATTTCTTAAAATTACACATTTTAAGTTACTTTTCAGCTTTCTTTAGATTTTTCCAAATTGTTCACCAAAATTATTGTACATGCCTACCAATGCTGTACAAGATTCCCTGGTGCTCTTTTTCAGATACTTGATATTGTTAGACTTATTCCCATAAGGGTAAAAATAATCATTTTGGTTTTCTTTGTCTATGATTATAAAAACGAGGCACATTCATTATTTTGTATTTAAATTTTTCATAATTAGAAACTATTCCTTATCACAAATTTATCTTCAATCCTTATATAGACTTCACACCTAGAGTTAAGCACTGTGGAATGCAGACTGTTCATTTAGAATTTAGAATATGGCTTTGATCTTACTATAAAGGTGTGAAACATAACATTGTACATGACGTTCACAAGACATTACATATGCAAATGATTTTTTGCATTTTCTGAGGATGATCAAACTGGCGATGGGATATTGCAGGCCATACTGAATCTGTCAAATGCCAAAGTGTAGCTATTTTAATAATTGATTCATAGACGATTGGCTCTGTTCTACTACCTATAGGTTAAAGACAAACTATCTTAAACCATGGCAGTCTATTCTAGTATGGAAAATACGGGGTGGGATAATGACTCCATAGCTCAACTACATATGTCTTAATCCCTTACAAACTGTTCTAGAACCCAAGACATCCACATATTTAAGTGCCTCACATTGCCCTTCAATCCCCTTATCCTTGAATATTCCTTGTAAGCAATGAAGAATAGCTTGTATCCCGGGTAAGCACTCTACTGTTAGAAATGGATTTCTTTTGTTTAATTCTTAGTTGAATAAACAGTGATGATGGTGATTATAATGAATATAAGATATAATCCATAGTGTGTGTGTGTATGTGTACCCACACACACATACCCATGCATGCACACACTCAGAGAATGGAATTATCCTTTGAATGTGGAAACACAATGCCTCTTCTTCTACAAATATCTTTTAGGATAAAGCCAAAATTCAAGTAAGAGCTGGGCACCCTTCCTGCAGTGTATTCGTTGGGAGATGATCCTGTGCTATGTGGCCTTACTCAACTGTCTCAGCTTCAGGACAATCTTGGAGGACAGTTGTGACTCATCAAATCTTCCTTGCAGCCTTCTGCTCCTCAGAGACTCCTCCTTATTTGGTTTTTGGCTTTGAAGTTAGGCAATCCAAGAAGTAGTAAAAGAAGAACCAGATATTGAAGAATGTCAAATGCCAGGGATGTAAGTAACCACAACACAATTCCCCAATGGCATTAAACAGAAATTTATCTGTTAGACTTCAAACTTCTGAAAGTCAATAAGCCTGTCTTCATCTCTGCATGCATACAGCAACGATGCAAGTGGGTAATGCATAGCAAGCAGTCAGTCACCACTGGAAAAGGATGCAGGCTGCTTACTGGGCCTGTTGCTCTCTATAGGCATGGGACAGATCTGAATTCCTGTCCCTCCCAGAGTCATGCAGGGATTTTTGCTATAAATGAGCTGCCTCTCCCTGCTTGCTGTGTGTCAGGTTTTTGTCCATCTGCTGCCATTGTTTCTCCACGTTTCACAGCTATGTTGTATTGAATGAGGTTATTCTTCAGCGGGTCATTATGGCATCTGGCCGCCCACCTTATGCGTGCCCCGTTTCAGTTCACCAGGCAGCAGCTGTCTGCACATCCTGCCCCCTCTATCATCTGCTCAGGTCCAGCCCAGTCGAGGCCAGTTGCAGAAATCATCATTTCCTTGCGCAGAGGCTGGCAGCTCTACAGAGCTTGGTTACAGTGATCCCTGCTTGCGTTTACTATTCCTATAGGTAAAAATTTTTTTAAAACCAAATGTGTTACCCATAAGAAATTTCAATTTCAAAGATATGTGCCAGGATGCATACTACTATCACTGCATAGATCTTTGTCATGTTTTAAGTAGTAAAAGAAATTACATTTATAATAGTAAAGTTGTTATTATATACAAACACTGGGCTTCCAGAAACCCTAATTCCCATCCAGAATTGATTTTAAGAGAGGAGAGATGACACTGTTGTAGAATCCATGCACTTTATGCCTCTTTAAATAGTTGATTCCTGATGATTTATAGCCATTAACATGAAGCTCAGACACACACAGAATACAGTTTATAATGTTATAATCCAAAAGTCTGAGTAGTAAATTGATGGGAACTCAGGTTTCTTCTTTCTACTGGAAACTTGCCATAATATGTAAGCCAGTAAGACCCTGGTTGTATCCATGCCTAGACAATGTGTCCAAAACTAAAAGATCCATATCTTTCCTATGAAATAAAGCTCTTGGCCATTGCCATATCTATTTTCCTAACCTTTCCTGCTTACTTTTATATAAACCATATGATAAAAAGTTTAGGTTTGAAAACCAATTATAAAAGTGGGTTTAACATAAAATGTGTCCAAATAATGTTACTATTATAGAATCTCATCAACAGGAAGAAAATTGTCAACGTCTTTTGAAATTCAGGCTAAGTACAGCATTCCCCTCTTATCCACTGAATACATTCCAAGACCCCCAGAGGATACCCAAAACACAGATAATACTGAGCCTTACATATGCCATATTTTTTCCTATACGTATATATCTGTATTTAATTTGTAAATTAAGCATGGTAAGAGATCAGCAGCAATAACCAATAATAAACTAGAATAATTATAGCAATATATTATAATAAATTATTTGAATTATTTATTTCTACTATGAATTATTTATTTCTAGAATTTTCCAGTTAAAATTTCAGACCACCGTTGACCATGTACAACTGAAACTTCCTGAAGGGAAGCCTGGGATAAGGGGAGATAAGCACATACAGGAGCCAAGCACAGCTCCCACCTCCCCTACCTCCCCTCCTCAGCTCTCCCTGCAGGTCATTACAGAAGATTCACTGGGAACAAGAAGAGAAAAGAAACCCAGGCAACTTCAGCAATGGAGTGAAGGAGCAACAGGTCCCAACAGAGGGAGAAACAGAATCTCAGCATTTCCTGAGAGCCAGTCCAGACTTCAGGCCAGAGACGGTACCAAGTTATTTTGCAAATGGCCTCTCAATAAACACCACCATCCCCGAGAGGTAGGTTTAAGTGTTTCCATTTTTCAGATGAAAAACCTGAGACACAAAGAGTACCATATGCCCAAGACCAAGTAAATCCTAAGTGGCAGAGGTGGGGTGGGAAAATAGATCTGTTCAATATCTGCTTGGCGATGATGGGATTTGCTCCGCAGAGCCCTGCCTTCCAAGAGCCAGCAGATCACCTGCACCAGAATCAGAGGACAGCAGAAACAACCTCAGCTATAATTCAGGCAAACCGGGAAGTGCAGGTCCACCAACTCCGTTCCTTATGCATTTTAAATAGTTAAATAAGCCCAAGCTAGTGTGAGTAGGAAATAGAGAATGAGGAGGTTGAATGTGTGACCTGGAGTATTCTGCCTTCTTTGACCCACTTACATAAGGTGACAGCGTAAATTAGCTTCTAAAATCAAACACAAGAATAAAAACTGTTCTCTTCTTATGCCATTTTAAAATAATTTCAAAGCAAAAGCCTTTTAATCTATATTTTGTTTCTCTATAAATGTTATGACCACTGACATCTCATGTTGGAACTCAAACACTTTCTCCTTCACAACTTTCCAGAATATTCATACATTTTTTTACTCCTGCTGTCACTATCTTCAATACTCGGTTCTACCAAACCCAGACCTTTCTCATTCCTGTGTGGGCCATACTATTCCTCACTTTGAATGTGGCCATTTAAGTCTAAAAGAAAAAAAAAATGACTATATAAATAAATCTTTATTACTGTCAAGCATTGTTAAAGAATTTCAGAGTTCGAGCTGCTCTTCGTTTGAAATCACCACCTTACCAGGGCAAAGAGGATCCTGCTAGGCATTTTAAATTAGAGAAGACAGTTTTATTGTCAAGGCAGGTCAATCAAATTATAATTGGCTCTAATTTGCACTCCCACCAGCTGTTAAATTCTTCACCTGCAGCACTCAAAATGGTGTGAAATTCTTGCTGGCTTTGTGAAAGCTTCAAAGAGAATCATTCTCAATCTGAACCCTAAAACCAAAAGTCCTTGTTACTTTTCATCAGCAGTGAGGAAAGAGCCCCTTTGACTCTGACTGTGGAAATTAGGGTTTGAACTGCTAAGCTGGACAGGGATGGACAAACTCATCTTCCATGAACGGTCAACGCTGAAAAGCCAACATTTCTACCATAAATCATCAAGGGGAGATTTTCTTTGTTAGGGTCAGAATACTGTTGAGTTGTATTATCTAATTTGTTGTTAATGGAATTTGTAAATTGAGCACTTAGAACAAAATGGCACACAAGGATAGAATTCTGGGATGGGGTGTGACATGTCAATTATGTTGGGAGAATTCATAACACTTGGAGGTTCTCTCTGGTGCTACCTCATCTATTTTGGGGCTCAGAATAAGTAAAACTCTTATCAGAAGCTTTCTAGTGATACCTCCCATACCCAGACCCCCGGAAAAGACTGACAAGCCACAACCAATTAGCACTTTATGAAGGACTGTCTTGCTCTTCTCCCAGGGTCCCATTTTTCTACTTCCTGTACAATTTTGCTGAAGACAGTTTTGAGCCAAAGGCCCTGTGAAGGCAGGAAGAGTAGGATACGGCCAGATGTGGAAATAATATCAAAACCAAATACTCAACCTGAATTTTGGGTGAATTTGAGGAGTGTCCATTTGGTTGCAGCTAAAGAATTTCTTTAATGAATATAACTAGGAGTTTTATAATCTTGTTATTTGGCTGCATGGACAGTGCTCATCAGTCTCAATATTGGGTCTATCAGGGATGATTGGCAGACAGAAAATGTAATGAAGAACTAAGGACTCTTAGGAGAAATGTCTTTGGGTTTAGAGTGGGTTTAAGAAAATATAACTTTCGAAAAATAGAATGAAATATTTCACTAGAAATAAGGGACAGAGCCGGGCACGGTGGCACATGCCTGTAATCCCAAAGACTCGGGAGGCGGAGGCAGGAGGACCACCAGCTTGAGGACAGAGGCAGTCTGTGTAATTTAGTGAGAACCTGTCTCAAAACAGTAAGAAAATGGGCTGGGGGTGCAGCTCAGTGGTCCAGCACTTGCAAAGCGTGCAAGTGCAAGACCCTGGATTCAACTCCCAGTACAGAAAGAAAGAAAGAAAGAAAGAAAGAAAGAAAGAAAGAAAGAAAGAAAGAAAGAAAGAAAGAAAGAAAGAAAGCAAGCGAGAGAGAGAGAGAAAGAAAGAAAGAAAGAGAACAGCTTCTTGGTAAACTTTCTCAGAAAATGAAACTGGAACACAAATTTGTAACAACACAGTCATTACATTATGTGACAGATCAAAAAGCTGGAAGCAACTTTTGAACAATAAAGGATTGGTTAACTTTTCTTAGGCACTTCCCTTAAATAAAATAACATGCGGCATTCCAGTGGGCTTTATGAAGAACTGCATTATATTACATGAGAAAATACCTGTAGCAGTGTTGAATAAAAATAAGTGAAGATTATTTAGAATATAATCTCACTTATCTAACTATATATTTAATACACACACAGTATAAACTCAGAAAAATGTTAAATAAGAGTGGTTGTCTCAAAATGAGATGAGTTTACAAACAAGCTTTTTTATGTTTTCTCTACTGTCTGAATTTTAAACTGGTTGTATAAAATATCTTTTAGATTTTTGATTATAATTATTAACACACTAAATGTACAAGTTAATGGGATTCACTGTGACATTCCACAAGATGCATACATCCTACATCAATCATGTCCATCCTCCCTCCTTCTAACCTCTCTCTAATCCCTTTTTGAAATTTTTATAAACAAAAAAAAATCAATAAATATTTGCAACCAGTATGAATTTGAGTTGCAATGCTCAGGTGTAAAAAGTGCCCTTTGTTTCAATTTTTCTAGATCAAATCAAACCTATGCAGCCCAGGGTCTAAAGGCAGGTAAAACACCCCTCAGTGCTAGGGCTTCCTTGTACCTCAATGGAATCAGGAATTGAAATGAATACAGAGGATCTGGGAAGGATCCAGATCTTCCAGATCTCCCATCTTTCTCATCCTCCATTTGGCACTCGGATATGACTGTAGATGTGCTGTGCTCTGGCACTAAGACCCTGAAGCTGCTCTCCTTTGGTCCCCTCTATGACCACAGAATGAGCCATGTAAACCTTCCCCACTCTGCTGAAGGCCTCGACACTTCCTAGCTGGAGTCCTCATGCCCCAAGCTTATGAGCTGAGCACCACTCTCCACAGCTTGCGGGTCATGGCATGCATGCCGCAAATAGCAGACCCTAGGCCAGCCATTTCCATTTACCACAAGCAAAGAGAGCCAGGCTCTATGTCTTTTTACCCAAACAGTGTCTGTGTCCATTTTCTAAGGTTGCCATAACAAAACACCACAGACTGGGTGGCGTAATCTGCAGAAGTTCATTTCTCAAGGTATGAGCTGGCTTGGTTTCTACTGAAGCCTCTTTCGTTGGCTTGCAGACAGTCACCTTCTCCCTGTACATGCACTTGCTCTTCCTCCTGTGTGTGTCTGTGTCCTGATCTCCTCTACCTATAAGGACTCCAGTCGTCTCAGATGGTGGCCCACTCTCATGAACTCAGTTTACTCTGATGCCTCTTTAAAATCTCTGTCTCTACAAACAGTCACATTCTTCAGTCTGGGGATATAGCACAGTGGTAAACCATGTCCTTAATATGTAGGAGGTCCTAGATTCGGTCCATTGCAACAAAAAAGACAAGCCCTGCCCCGAAAGTCACATTCTGAAGTAGAGAGGGGGTAAAATTTCAACATACGAATTTGGAGGTCATTATGATTTGAGCATGAAATGTCCCCCACAGGCTCATGTATTGAATGCTTGTCCCTAGCTGGTGGCATTGTTTTGAGAGGTTCTGGGAACTTCAGGAGCTGAGGCTTAGTTAAAAGAAGTAGGTCACTGGGGGCATGACTTTGAAGGTTATACGTGATCCCCTCCTCGCTCTCTGCTTCCTGTCCACCATGAGATGAAGAAGGTCCCCTGCCACCCATTCCCACCACCATGATATTCTGCTCAAGCACATAGGACTGAATGACCATGGAATGAACCCTCTGAAACAGTGAAGCAAATAACCCTTTTCTCCCCTTAAGTTGTTTATGTCAGATACTTGGTCACAGCAATATATGTTAGTTATAACATGAGGGAAACCAAATTTAGCCCCAAGAAGTATTTAGTTTAGTTTCTCTGAGACAAGGTCTGGTTTCCCTTTTGATATATTCTGAGACATTAATAGGATGCTTAGAATGGACTACCTCTCTGTGCCTTGCCAGGTGGGCACCTGGACATTACTTTTTCAAGTAGTCAAAACCAACCTTGTTCACTAGTACTTGCTGTTGGCTCAGAACTTCTCGGTACTATGGATGTTGTTTTTGTTGTTAAGTGCCATCCAGTCTAGTTGGTGTCCAACTCATAGAGACCCTATGTACAACAGACGAAACACTATTGTCAGTGCTTCTCTGCTATTCATAGGGTTTTCAATGGCTGATTTTTCTAGGGGGGGGGAGTGGGTTGCTGGGTCCTTCTCCCAAGAATTCAGCACTTGGTATTACCAGGCAGTCTCCCATCCAAGTACTAACCAGGCCCAACCCTGCTTAGCTTCCGAGATCTGATGGGATTGGATGCCACAGTGGTACAGCTGCAGGCTTTGTACTAAGGAAGCTGCGTGGAAAGTTAAATAATAGATTCCTAGACCGGTACTTTGCAACCTGAGGCAAGAAACCAGATAAATGCAGCACATACCTAGGAATCCATGGTGATAGCAGTTCACCCATTTGCTCAAAATGGTACAAAGCACTGAAGATGTCATGACAATGGAGCATTGTCTCTGGCAGTCTTATTATAGCTGTGTAACCTTCGAAAAGTTTTGGCTCTTTTGTGCCCCAGCATTCTCATCTGTAAAATGGCACTAATAGTAGATAATACAAAGGATTATTGTGAGGATTAAATAACACATACAAGGCAGTCAGCACAATATCTGGTCTATCATCGTCACTCAGCAAATGTTAGTGTTTGTATCTTTGTTACTATGCTCTGGAGATTACCTGAGCTGGTGGAAACCAGTATTCTACATCTGTGCTCAATTTCAAGGACTCAGAAGTCTCCAGCTTCAGGCCAGAAAAAGAGAAAACCAGTCTCACAGCAAGTCTTCAAAGCCACCTAGTTTGCTGAGAAGAAACTGAAACTTAAGCCACTGTTGATGATGGAGGAAAATAGCTTTAACTATGAGAGGAAGCTTCATGGGGAGCAGGCAATTCTGCCCTGTAAACCTGGAGGGGAGGCCACAAGTCCTTTGGCAAATGCCAGACTGGGAAGCTCTATTTCATCTGCCCAGACCTGGTCTGCCATTCCTTGCATCGTCACTTGCTCTTCCATAGGCTGGCATACAGGGAGTAATGTGCACTTAGAAATCAGGTCCTGAGGTCAAAGTTTTCTCCAGCTTCTTTTGTCCTTTTAGGCAAGTTGCTAAATTTCTCTGAATCTCAGTTTCCCCCTTGTGCAATGGGAGAATAATACCAACAATACAGATATTGTATAGGAAGTGTCTGGGCTGGGTGCGGTGGCGCATCCGTATAATCCCAGCGGCTTAGGAGGCAGAGGCAGGAGGATCACAAGTTCAAGACCAGAGGCAGTCTGCATAACTTAGTGAGACCCTGTCTCAAAAAGTAAAAAAAATGGGCTGGGGGTGCAGCTCAGTGGTCCAGCACTTGCAAAGCATGCAAGTGCGAGGTCCTGGGTTCAACCCCCAGTCCTGAAAAAATAAAAAAGTGTCTAGAGCATAACATACCATTTTAGTTACCTTTCTTCCTCTTCTCCTTTAATTTCAGTCAGCAGAAGTGATTATGAAGTATTTCTGTCCCCTACACACATAATCCTGAGCAGCACGTACTACCTCATGTTTTTATAGGTGCGCAATTCTGAGATTTAGTAGAATAAGTTAAAATTGTAAGGCTCCAAAGGAAGTTTTTATGAAGCACCGTTCTTGAATTGTTGTTATTTCAAACACTGCCAAATATCCAGGAAATCATGAAGGGTCTATCAGTACCTGTCTGGCAGTGTGGTAAGGGTCAGATGAAGTTGATGCTCAAGGAATGTGTGACAGCTGATCAATATTCCAGTAAATAAAAAGAGCAAGACAACACAACTTTAAATGGGAAATAATATCAATAAGACTCTGGGTGTGTCTTATGTAGTCTTTAAGGAAGAAGCCAATGAAAGAAGTAGAAAAAATTATATACTTACAATCCTTTATAGCTTGCAAAATATTTTTACATGATATTTCACTAATTTTTATAAAAATCCAATGAAATATTTAAATTATCTCATGATGTGAACTATTAAGAGATCACGTGTTGTTAAATCAAAATGTGCATCTATAAAAGAGAGTTTCTCAAGCCAGGTCCAGAAATGTTAAGGACCATGTGATGATTTTTGCAGTCCTTAATTTATTATTGATTTATTTATTTTATTTCTTTCCTTAATTTTGTGTTTTCATTTTGATGATATCCTAAAAAATAACTGGATCATTTGATAAGTAACTTACACTTGAGTACAATGGTGAGATTTCAGAATCTCATTGACATTAAGTAATTCTTTTTGATATATCATTCTTCTTATTGAGCTAATAAAGAGAATTGAGGTGCTTTTATTTATATATATATATATATATATATATATATATATATACACACACACACATATATATATGCATATTCATATATATATTCATGTTATCTGGAGACCAACAGACATGCAAATAATTTTTATGCAATAGTATCACCAGAGAAAATAGCAAGGGAACTGAGTTGTCACAAACATTCTATAGTAAATGCTTCCCAATACAAATAACCTATGCCAATGCAGTCAGCACCAGGGCTGTTTGACAAAGAAGACTTCCTGGGGCTGGGGCTGAGCCTGGGGGTATATCCAGACACAATACAATTAAGAGACAATTTTGAATTTTATTTTGTGAGGTTTATTTTTTTTTAAGAGTATAGAATTTGAAGTTTTGTTATTTGCTCTATGATTTCATGCATTATAAGCATGAAAATTGTTGCTAGTTGTTATTTGTATATTGTAATTCATGTATTTTGAAAATCATTTTATATACTTATTTTTATATAATTACCTTTTCAGTTATTTTCTTATAATCTCATAAAAGCTGGGTAAAAAAAGTGGAGATCATGAAAGTTTGAAAGCATTGCATTTTGAAATAGAAATGTTTCTCAAATTGGTCTGTAAAATATTTCAGATTTATTAATTCACTTGTGGTAACCTTGAATAATTGATTAAGAGAATTTCATGAATTCTTTCTTAAGTAAGTAATTTTTTTTGCAGTCAAATCATGACCAGGTGTTTTTTTCCTCTCTCTATGGTTAGACAGTCATATAACTGGATTTTCCTGAAGTGAGACATCTGACAGAGTAAGGTTAATAATATTTCAGAAAGGGAGAACCAAACCTGTAGCAAAATGTCTGTGACCTACTGCAAAAGCTGAATAAACCATCAGCCTAGAAGCTAAATAACTACTACTGAAATCCAATACCAAGACATGCAAAAATGGAAAAACAGAAAATGTTGCTTGGG
Organism: Pedetes capensis; assembly: GCA_007922755.1. Classification (NCBI taxonomy): domain Eukaryota; kingdom Metazoa; phylum Chordata; class Mammalia; order Rodentia; family Pedetidae; genus Pedetes; species Pedetes capensis. The sequence goes on from VMDO01003914.1 coordinate 11,726, forward strand.
TAATTGGCTCTGAATGTGACACCCATCATGATTTCTTCCATGCCTCTGAATAATGTCTTTTTATTGCCCTATGTCTGTTTTTTGTTTGTTTGTTTTTGTTTTTGTTTTTTTGGTTTTTTTTTTGCCTGTTACAAAATAGAAACCAAGAGTATTAGTTTTTAAACTGTCTTATGGATTATAGATGCCCAGTATTCTCAAGCATAAAGATCTTCAAAATGTACAATATACAGTGTCTTTGTAAATTACCTATGTAGCATGCCTTGCCATTTTCTTTTTTCTTCCATTTCCAATCACTTTGCTGCACTTATCTGAAACAGATGGAATAGAAAAAATAGTACTGTTTTTAGGAGGGGGGGTTGTTTCCTATTAGCAGGAATAGGATTTATGGGCACCAAATTATGTCACCTTCTTTTGCCTCAGGATCATAAAGGAGGAAAGGACCTGTCACCTGTCTGTTTCTAACTTGAGTTTGAGGGAAAGATGTGAAAAAAGAGAAAACTGATAGGAGAAAACAAAATGAATTTGGGTGACTTTCATAATTCAACAACTTTAAGAGATTTTCTCTGGGTTTAATAAAAATTGTGCACACTATTATAATTGCTGTGTGGAGTGGGTTCTTTTTGCTTTTTGCTTAAAAACAAATAAAAATAGCTGAATTATTAATGTGAAGTAAATTGGTTACTATGCATTTAGAGTCACTTTTTAATTCACACATACATCTGTATCAACATCTTAATGATGCTTTACTACAGATTATGACACAGTTGGAATGGCATCTAAGGAACCATTTAAAGGATAATGTTTGTTGCAGAGACATATTTGAAGAAGTGGATGATATTTGGGGGGAGAGGAAAAGATGGTCTGAATAAAATCAAAATGAACCTATGAAGTTAGGGGGTAGAGTCCACAAGATTGCTCTCACTTCTGACACCAACTGCAGACTTCAGGGGTTCCAAGACCACCCTTAGATTCAATAATCCAACAGAAGAACTCACAGTGATAATCATGGTTATGGTTTATTATGGTGAAAGGGTGCAGATTAAAATCAGCCATGGGACAAGACACGAGGAACAGAGTCCAGGTGGTTTCCAAACGTGGAACTTCCAGTTCTCTTCTTCACATACAGTTATAGACAGTGTTAATTTTCCTGGCAATAATGTGTGATACTAAGCATAGAGTACTATCAGCCTGAAAAGTTCATTCAAGCCCTGATGTCCAGAGCTCTGTGGGGGCATAGTTAACTGCACACATGGCTGACCTTTAGTCTCCAGCCCCTCTGAGGTCAAGCTGATACCTTTGGTTTTCAATCCCTCTGGATCCCTCTAGAAGTATAGAAGATTCCATGTGATCCAAAGCACCCATCAATCATATTGTGGTACTACCTATTATGGTCCAAAGAACGCCATCATAAATCTTGAGAATGTTTTAATTTAATGTCCCAGACATTTGATTATTAATATCAGTGTTATCATGAGACCTGTTTACATATTTTAGTTGAATATTTCCAACAATGTCAATGTTATACCATAATACAGTATGTTGTTTTTGTTAGGTGCCATTGAGTCCGTGTTTCACTGATAGCAACCCTATGTACAACAGGTGAAACACTATTTGTCGTGCTTCTCTGCTATTCATAGAATTTTCAATGGCAGATTGATTTTTGGGAGTGGGTTGGTGGGTACTTCTCCCAAGCCTACAGTATCTGGTGTTCCCAGGCAGTCTCCCATCCAAGCACTAACCAGGTGCAAACCGCTTAGCTTCCGAGATCTGATGGGATGAGAAGCCACAGTGCTATGGCTGCAGGCATATTACAGTACAGCCATGGTATAAATCTGTTCCACTGCAGAACAAATCACTAAGAATTAAAAAGGTAGTTGCTATAGCTGGATGACACAACTGATCTTTGTTCATATACTAGACATTACTATGGACAGATGCCATAATGATTGGCCACACTTGATTATTTCTGGGGTCCAAGTCATTTGGGGACAAAGTCATTTACTCTGTCTCATTTTACAAGCCTATTCTAACACCATTTCCATTGTGTGCTCTTAGATCACAAGGCCTACCTCCCTCCTGCGGGGAGGACATCTGTAGGATCCAAAATAGTTCCTATCTTTGATAACTGAACTGCAGGATGTCTTATTTTGAACTATCCTAGAAGCAAGGATAGTCACAGTGCATTTGACATAAATTACAAGTGTCTCTAGAAGATCTCCATAGGTGTGGGGGGGCCATAAGATTCCCACAGGTAAGACTTTTGGGCCTCAACAGCTAAAACAGGGGGTGGGGGGGCATTCTCCCTGGCCTCATTCTATATGAAAATAGTCAAGAGGACATATTGGGTCAGGGTCTAAGACTTTTCCCAACACTGGGTCCTAGAATTATCCAGTAGTGTTTGCTGAATCTGTTTGAGCCTCATTTCCTTTCCAGGCTGACTCCAATCCCTTACCTTCCTCCTAGAAGAGAATTCCCTCCAATACTCCCATTTTAAAGTCTTTTTCCCCCCCTCAAAATGTCTTTCCTCGTTAAAAACAAATGTAGCTTGCCCCATGAAGCTTACACCAAATCAGTCTTCACAAAAGCCTCTCTCTGTCTCATGTGCCAGTGTTGCTTATTCTACCATGTATGTTGGCATCATGTACTAACAGCCTGCATGCAGTTAGAACACATGCTTAGTACCCAAAATGTTGGGCCCCACCACACTAGGGTTGCAGGAAGTGGCGGCCACAGCTAGACAAGTTTTAGTGTGAGAGTGCCATAAAGCATCCATAGCCTTCTTCATCTCAGGGTGGGGGATCTGTTCCCAGGGGAATTCAGCAGCCCCCAATGGGACTAACTGCTCTAATCCCATCAGGAGCCCATTGTTATTCCTACTCTATTAAAGGCTTGGAATCCACCAAAAACAAAAACAAAAAAATAAAAACAAAAAACAACAACAAAAAACCACGTATTTGTGCACAGCACATTGTGGTGTTTCAGGAATGTCATCACTACATTTAATCCATCATAATCAGAAATCTTGCTAAGCATCCAACCATCCCTGTTTATATTTACACAATGATCCATCAGCAGGGACTTTATACCACAAAGCCCAATGGCCCAGTTGGGAGCAGTTCCCAGAAATTCCTTCCCAAGTGATATCCTTTGTCTACTACATCTACTATGTAACCTGAAAAATAAGAGTCAAAAGATATTGGCACATTACTAGAGTTCTACTCACTCAATAACCATCAGTGCGGTTCATCATCATATTGTATAACCAGAATGCCTCCCAGAGCAGTGATATGCAGGTTTGCAGCTTCTATTCAACTTTGTCAGGTTCCAAAAACAAGATGGTACTGACAAACATACAGCTTCACCTTCTGGGCAGCTGGTATAATTATGCTAAGGGACAATATTATATTCTTGCTCTGAGCCTCTCTAAAGGCACCAATATGATACAGTGATGCACTCCTTAACTACTGGGGACATATTCTGAGAAATATATCATTAGATGATTTCAGCACTGTGAGAACATCATGGAGTGTACTTACATGAAGCTAGATGGTATAGCCTGCTACACATCTAGGCTTATGGTACATATATCAATACTACATTATGTATTATATGTTATGAGCTGAGGTTTCACTCAGTTGGTAGAGTGCTGCTCTGCACTCTCTGAGGCCCTGGGTTCAATTGCCAGCACTGCAAAAATGGGTGAAGGACGTGGCAATCCACTCCTGAAACAATCAGCCATTGAAAACCCTATGAATCAGTTGTTTGTAGGGTTGCTATGAGTTGGACCTGACTTGATGGCACCTAACAACAACAATTATATGTTACACATAAAATAACATTTTATATATAAAATATATAACAATTAGCTATACCACATATGTGTATGTGTACACCATATATATGTATGTATATACCACGTATATGTATGTGGTATTTTGTTGCCATTGTTAGGTGCCACCAAGTCAGGTCCAACTCATGGAGACCCCGTGTACAACAGAACAAAACACTCCTGGACACTGCTATTGCTGCTGTTGTTGTTAGGTGCCATCAAGTAGGGTCCAACTCATAGTGATCCTATGTGCAACAAATGAAACACTCCCCGATTCTGTACCAGGTACACGATCTTCTTTATGTTTAAACCCATTGTTGCAGACACCGTGTCAATCCATCTAATGGAGGGTTTTCCATTTTTTCTGTGGCCTGCCACTCTCCCAAACATGATGTCCTTCTCCAGGGACTGGTCCCTCCTGGCTGCATGTCCAAAATACGTTAGACACAGTCTAGCCATCCTTGCTTCCAAGGAGCACTCTGTTTGTATTTGTTCTAGGACAGATCGGTTGGTTCTCTTGGCAGTCCATGGTATATTCATGCCCAGCATGGTATATTCATGCCTGGCACTATGTCAGTGCTTCTCTGCTATTCATAGGGTTTTCAATACCCGATTGCTTTGAGATTGTTCCAGGAATGAGTTGCCAGGTCTTTCTCCCATTTTGGTGGTGCTGGGGAATCAAATCCAGGGCCTCAGAGAGTGCAGAGCAACACTCTACCAACTAAGCAGAACCCCAGCCTGTATGTGGTATAGTCTATTGCTTTTATGCCTGTAGCCGTACCACTGTGGTATTGGATCCTGTCAGATCTCAGAAACTAAGCAGGGTCAGGCCTCGTTAGTACTTTGAGGGGAGACCGCCTGGGAACACCAGGTGCTGTAGGCTTGCCAAAGGACCCGGCAGCCCACTCCCAAAATCAATCAGCCATTGACAACCCTATGTAGAGAAGCACTAACAAAAGTATTTCACCTGTTGTACATAGGGTCTCTATGAGTCAGACACCGACTCAATGGCATCTGACAACAATAACAATTGCTTTTATGGTCATAATAAGAAAAACAACATGAGATTAAATCAAACAGAGGAGAAAATGGTGCAGACAGGAGACATGGTAAATCACGAGATGTTTGAGGCTATTGCTGGCAATAACATAGAATAACTATTTGACAATGAAATTTTTTAATAAGTAGGAGTACACTCTAGTGAAATATGTAGTACTATAAATATATAAACCAGAAATGTCATATTTATCATTATCAAGATTTAGGTACTGTACATAATTGTATGTGCTATACTTTTATTCTCCTAGGAGGGCAGGTGGTTTATTACACCAGTATCACTATAGACGCATGAGTATTATGTTGCTCTGTGACGTTATGATGGCTGTGACATCACAAGATGATAGAAATTTTCCAGTTCCATTATCATTTTATGAGACTATCACTGTACATGTGGCCCAGAGCTGCAGAAATGTTGCTATGCACACATGACTACATTGGATTTCCCTCACTGTTATAACCCCTCAGCTACTATTGCTCTTTCTCTCCACTTGTCATTTATTTCTACCCAACTCTCCACTTCTAGAAAGGATGTTCAGGCAAGACAACCAATCACTTCACATAAAACCTATTCAAACATTCCAACTTAATCCAAATTTTCACCTTAATCCATCAAATGGGGCATCTCGATATCCTCCCAAGCTAATTCTTGACCCCATTAGGACTTCACCAATAGGATTTGGAATCACAGTGCATTGGACCCATATTAATAAACCCCAGAAAGTTCTTTCCTCCTTTGTTTTACCCACACATGTGAATATAGCCTTGGGTCCTCAGCTGGGGATTGAGTCAGAAGACCCTGGCTCCTTTGTAAATTTTCATTTTGATTGCTATGTCAGACCCTCACCTGGGTGATTCAAAGTTAGGTTTTTCATTGTCATCTTTGCTTTCAGCTTTTCTAATTCCTCTAAACTAGGGTAAATAGAGCACATTTGTTTGGGGCCTTTTAATGTTGGAGGAGCAGAAGCTCCCATTGACCTGTCCAACTTTTCAGCACTGCTTTAACACCTTTGTCCCAGCCTATAAATATCTGTTTTATTCGTTCCCTTTTTTAATAAGCATCTACAAATTTCCACCCTGATAATTTGTCTCCTTTGATATTCTCCTTTGTCTTTTCCCATTTTTTTGTGTGAATCATTCTAATTTTTTAGCATCTGTAATACCCATAAAGGAAGCTGAGACAACAAAGGTGATCAGTGTTTCCAGACCACTCTGGATATTGCAGTGGTAACATTATATGGAGTGCCAATGCAAAAGCAGCCCCCTTGACGGCAACATTGACCATGTCTTGGGTAAACAGATATTCAATGCATGAATATTCTTATCACCAGAAAATTAATCCAACATGGTTTGCATATGTACCATACCAGCTTCTTCACCTGGACTATTCCCTTTGACATTTATAGGAGTTGGACAATCTCCCATCTCAGGGTAAATCATCTTTACAGTGGCTTTTGTTCAGACCACCAAGACAGCTATTCCCTACTGTGTGTCTATATCACACATAGCCATGTGTGAATGTACAATAGCAAGCTGGGTCTTATATCAAGCCAAACATACTCTTTCATTCTACAACATTCAAAACCAGAGATATTTCTCCTGAGCTAGTCACTCACAACCTTGTATTTTAGTAAAAGTTTCTCAGAACATTGATGATACCAACGTAAAAAATGAAAGCAGTTCCGCCGGGCGCGGTGGCGCACACCTGTAATCCCAGCGGCTTGGGAGGCGGAGGTGGGAGGATCGCAAGTTCGAGACCAGAGGCAGTCTGAGTAATTTAGCGAGACCCTGTCTCAAACCAGCACTTGGAGAGCATGCAAACGTGAGGCCCCGGGTCCAACAACCCAGGACCACAAAAAAAAAAAAAAAAAAAAAAAAAAAAAAGAAAGCAGTTCTATAGTATACCCCTGGTTTTGCCAGTTCCTTGGGTTTGCCTTCTCCACACACGGTACCTTCTTGCTGACAAGACATTGTAGAGGTGCTACCTGTTGTTCCAGTATAATTTTCCTTTTAGTAGAAGCCTTGAGATTTGTGGCCATAGCTCAACACCAGACAAAATCTAAGCTTACTGTAGTGTTAAGATTTGCCCCAACACTGTCTTTTACTTTCATTTTAGCTGTAACAGATAACAATAGCTAAGAGATTGTATATTATACATTTAGCATATTTCTTATTATTTTTACCATTCCTTAGATATCCAGAGAACTGACTCCTTAAGAATGAGACCCATCTCTAAATTCCACTGGTAAGTTTTAATTCTAATAACTGCCATCCACCTGCAGTTTCATACTATAGGTCATATAAGAGTCAAAATTTTATCAGACACAGCCTTGTTTTCCTTCTCAACCACATTTCAGTGAGTCTGGGTCATTTTACAGAATCCCACCTCTGATATCAACTGCAAAGTTAAGGGGTGTAGTCTGCAAGACCACCCTCATTTCTGATACCATCCACAGGTGCAAGGGTTCTCAAGATCACATTCAATTTCAATACAACTGGGTGGTTTTTTTAGCAATTTAAAATAATTAACTACACCTCATTTAAAAGAAAAACTTGAAAGCCAGTAGAAAAATATATACGTTATATTTGCTAAGGTAAATTTGATCAAAATCTTTCTTATTTGATTATACAGAAGACATCCTCTGGTTGCCTCCCCAGCATCCATTTCCCCATTTTATCCCTCATTTTGAGTGGTTCTGGGAATCTCATTCCACCTTCAGCTTCCCTTATTGTTAAACCAATCAGTTTATTTCACCAAAGAATTAGAATAAATCTCAGGACTTTTGCTGGTGATACAAGGGGATAATTTTTTGCTGTCCACAGGCAGGAAATAAGAACCAAAACTCAAGGATTACAGGCAGCCATCTTGGTACCATGAGAACAGCCAGCCTAAAGGTGAAACCAGCATTACAGAACACAGGAAAAAGCAAATGGGAGCAAATGCTTTCATAACTATAGAGCTGCTAGAACAAGGGATATCGAAGGCCAGTACTTTTCCTAAATCTTTGAATTAAATGGACTAAAGTTTTCTTTACTGCTGAAGTCTTTATGACTCAAAGTGTGATCTATAGACCAGTAGTATCCATGTCACTTAGAGGACTGTCAGAAATGCAGAACTGGAACCCCACTAAGGATCCTCCTGGACTAGAATCTACATTTTAATGAAATCCCCCTACATATGAAAACTTGCAAAGCCTCTTTGCACCAGGTTTTCTCATCATTTGCAACCTGAATCAGACCCCCACAACAGCTCTGTTCAGATCAGAGTTCGAATTCCCCTCTAGAGATAAACTGAGATTCAAAAAGTTTGCAAGAGAGAAAATTGGTTATACATTCAGAAGATGCACAAGCAATAGTAGCATCCTAACTCCAAGCCCTGCAGTAAGCTCCTCAGAGGATTTGAGGAGCCTGGTCAATAGTTCCCATGGGCCTTACAGCCAGGGTATAGAGGTAGGCATTAATCTTGTATTAACCTTTATTTAAAAGATCACAGGTTTTTACAAGCATCCTTCCCTCCCTATGTTTACAATCATGGAAAACTCCTTAATCTAGGTAATTTATTTAATAAGTAGCTCTAAATATTTGGCTCCCAACTATCAGCAGTTTAATACAAAGATTACAGGCTAGCTTAATTGCACTTAACCAAATAAGCCCTGTGAACAATTTTCTCTCATTATTTCTCACTGACGCATTCACCCTTGGCACAGTTCTTTCTTTATTAATAAAATCAAGGAGCAAATGTTGAGAAATCTTTGTGCTCCTTGATGTTTTCAAATCTTTACCTCTTTTTAAAATCCCAGCAATTAAATAAGGAAATATTACTATATACAGCAGAAGTATTTCAAACAGAAGCTCTCCCACAGAAACTTCACAATTGGCAGATTGAAATAGTATGAAACACTGAACGATATATCTAGTAAATTGGGGTAACATTTAATACAGTTGATGTGCACAATAATTCTGCAATAAGTGCTTATTGCATGAATAGCTTTCATTTTCAAGTTATTATATGATTTGCAAGACAACTTACCTCTTTTTAAAATCTCATTGATTTATATCTTTGCAACAATCCTGATATGTAAATGTTATTATCTTTATTTTAGAGGTATTGAATCTATGGTTCAGAATGATTAAGAAATCATTTACCCATATACATGGTCTTGGGACCATAATTCTAGGTCTTTCTACTACCTTGCACTGAATCATCCTTCTAAGAAAGGCATTCCAACAGGCCTTATACTCAAATTGTTGTTTATTTCTGGAGCCAGGGCACGCACCTGTTCACAGCCCATTTCATGAAAACCACTTCAGATTCGAGACTTAGCTTACTACTTGGAGTAACTTGCATCACATTAGATAAATCACAGTAGACCAAATAATCTTCGAGCATTTCCATCCCTCTTATATTCTATTAAGTTTCTTTAGGCTAGAGAGATGTGCTGGCCCCTAGGATTCCCACAGAGATGGAAACATGGGGATTTTCTTCCCTCTTTTGATAATACCTAGAGCAAAGCTTTGGCTTTCAATCCATTGAGGGTGAGTGAGGTGCTGGGGACTGTACCCCAGTACCCTAAACCTGCTGCTTCTTGCATCTGTGCTCCACCACAGCCACAGCATTCCAGAATATGTCCTCAATGCAGGCCATCATGTATAGTGGTAGAAAGCAGAGCTATCGATAAAACCTGCTTAGTGTTCAAGTACCCACCAGTGCATTTCCTCAGGAATATATCCATACTGTCTTTGACAATGATTCTGCCAATGTTGTGGTAGATGAGAAACTGGTGGGCTCATGGAATATAGCTGGACAAGAAGATTACGATGGATCAGACCCCTTCTATCTGCAAACAGATGCATTCTCAATTTGTTTTCCCTTGTGAGTCCTGCATCATTTGAAAATGTATGTGCAAAATAGTATCTTGATGTGCAGTATCAATGTCCCAACACAGCCATCATCCTAGTGGGAAGGAAGCATGATCTTCAGAATGATAAAGATGTGATTGAGAAAACAAAGGAGAAGAAACTGACTCTCATCACCTATTCACAGGGTTTAGCTACAGCTAAGTTTAACAGCTGCACCACACTGGCATCCGACCTGGTCAGATCTTGGAAGCTAATCAGGATTGCGCCTGGTTAGTACTTGGATGGGAGACTGCCTGGGAACACCACATACTGTAGGCTTGGAAGAAGGACCCTGAAGCCCACTCCCAAATCAATCAGCCTTTGAAAACCCTATGAATAGCAGAGAAGCACTGACAATAGCATGGCACAGGGTCAGGTAGTATTTTGTTCTGTTGTACATAGAGTTGCAACGAGTTGGCACCTAACAATAACAACAAAGCCACAGCTAAGGAGATGGATGCTGTAAAGTAATACACACAGAATGCTCAGCTCCAACATTATGAGGCTTTGAGATTTTGATGTTTGAAAGAGTTACTAAAAGAAGGCTGGGAAAGTAGCTCAGTGCTTGCATGTGCAAGGCCCTGGGTTCAAACTCCATCACTGAAAAAAAGGAGAGTCTTTGAACTCAATACCAAATTTTTTAACAGATTAGTGTCTCTATAAAACTACTGTGAACTAACCACTAATTTCAAGGTATTGTTTGCTCAGCGTATTAGTTTTTAAACTTTAGCATGCTATTAAAATTTAGCATTAAATGGTGTTTTCTTAAAGCTTTGTGTTCCAAAATCTTCTATTCTTGCTCAGATTGGAAGTTGCCAAAATAACCTCTGAACTAAATTGCATTGTTGTTCTATGCACAATAGGCACTAAACTGTTTTAAAGGCTTTTATCCTCAAAAAGACTATAGCTTCTGATGTTATGAAATGCAGTTTTAGTCTAACTAGGCTTCAAATATGTGAAGCAGCACAGCCTCCTTATGCAATGTTGCCACTGAATGAATTCAGTAATTACATATTACATAACATTGCACTCTATATTATAATGGAAGGAGTATCACTCCTTTGGGTCAACATTTTTTTATTAAATAAAAAAGCATAGAGAGTGCAATAAAAATTGAAATCATAAAATAAGATGGTAGAAATAGTCTAAATACTTAAATGATAACATTTTTTATGGACAAAACTTGCCAAATAAAACATTAGTGTTGCTGGTTTGGAAGTTCTTAATCTAGATATATGCTTTTAAGAAAAAACACATTGAATGCACAAGGCCCTGGGTTCAACTCCCCAGGAGAAAGAAGAAGAAAAAGAAGAAGGAGAAGGTGAAGACGAAGACGAAGACAAGGAAGAAGAAGAAGAAGAAGAAGAAGAAGAAGAAGAAGAAGAAGAAGAAGAAGCAGCAGCAGCAGCAGCAGCAGCAGCAGGAGAAGGAAGAGGAGGAGGAAGAGGAGGAGGAGGAGGAGGAGGAGGAGGAGGAGGAGAGGAAGATGAGAAAACTATAAGATAAAAGGAATTATTTGAGAATGTAGAAGGAACTGTTTTGGTGTCCACCAAATATTTAATTCTATTTCTTCCTGGGTGTATCACTAAACCATATGACCCAGCCCCCAGTGCAGGGAGGTGTGGCCATGTGACTGAATCCAGCCAATAGAATGTGAGCAGAAGTAACTGTGCCTAGTATTTTAAGAAGCATAAGTAACTAGTTCACTCTCACATCCCAGCCACCCCATCCATCAAGAAGATGCAAACAACATCAAGTCTCTAGTGAGTAACAGAAGTACAAAATAGAGAAGGCTGGGTCAATGAAGCCTGGAAGGAAGCCACTGCTGATCAGAAACATCCATATTGGACACAAAGAAGTATTGTGTTAAGCCATTGAAATGTTTCCTTAATATATAAGAAAGAATGAAAAAAATTACAAAGCATTCAAGTGAAGACACTAGAAAATTCCAACAAGGAAAGAATGCTGAACGAATTACTTAAGAGCAGAATGGAAATGTATGTATAATAGAAACAAAAATTAAATTAAAGAATAAGTCCAAGAAAGAATTCAACAGGGGGCCAAAATAAATAAACTGAAAATCTTATAGTTGATCTATTGAAGATAAAAAGATCTTAAAACAGATTAAATCAAGCGTGTGAGACAGGATGCAACAAATACAGAAGAAATCAATTATGACAAATTATTATGAAAGTTTGATGAAATGGCTGATTTTTCAGCCAGAATTCCCTGAGGAAGAAGAAGAAAATCTAAATAGACAAATAACCATGAAAGAGACAAGAGGAATAAAGAAAGAGTTGCCAATTTCTAGAATTTACAAAGAACTCAAGAAAGTAAATCCCAAGACAACAAATAGCCCAATTCACAAGTGGGCAAAGGAAATGAACAGAGAGTTCTCAAATGAAGAAGTTTGTAAGGCTAAGACGCACATGAAAAAATGTACAATATCCCTAGCCATTAGGGAAGTGAGAATCAAAACAACGCTGAGATTCCACCTTACTCCAGGAAGAATGGCCAAGGACAACAAAACAAATAACAAATGCTAGCAAGGATGTGGAGAAAAAGGAACCATCTTACAATGTTGGTGGGACTGTAAATTGGTTCAATCACTTTGAAAACCAATATGGAGATACCTCAGAAAATTAAAAATAGAACTACCATAAGACTCAGCTATATCACTATTGGGAATATACCCAAAGGGAGATAAGTCATCATACCACAAAGACACCTGCATCTCCATATTCAATGCAGCCACTCTTTACAATAGCAAGGACATGAAACAAACCAAGGTGCCCATCAACAGAAGAATGGATAAAAAAATTATGGTACATACAAACAATGGAATATTACTCAGCAAAAAAATAAATGAAATAATGTCATTTGCAGCAAAGTGGATAGGACTGGAGAATATCATCTTAAATGAATGAAAACAGGTTCAAGAAAGTAATACCATTAGTTCTCACTCATATGTGGGAGCAGAAGCTTACTTAAAGGAAGGAAAAATCCTATACATAAGTTGATATATGAAAATGCACAATTAAACTTAGCAAAGAAGGGATAATATAAAAAATAGAAAGAAGGATGGAGGGAACTAGCAAAGGGAAGAGAAGAGTGCAGAAGATGGGATAGGGCAGAGAAACAATGTAAAGGGATAAAGGGAGAGAGGATAATCTCAATGTAAATGATGCAACTTCATGAGGACATGGGAAAAATTGGTGGAACAGAACCCAAATATGCATATGAGTTTTACTACATATTAGTCAAAAGGCTCCATAAACCTCATAAGTTGATAAAAGTGTAACCAAAACTGATGTAATAGTTGCATAATGGAAAAAGCAAATGCTGTATTACTTTGTACCCCACCAATATTTGCCAATAAAAGGGAAAAAAAGAGTTATCAAAAATAATCTCCAAGAAGGAAATCAGACCTATAATATGTTCCCCACCAGCAGTGCACCTATAGTCAAGGAAGAAGTAATTTCCAAGTTTATCCAAGATATTCCAGACATAAAAATATGAAAGCCTTCACAAGTCATTTTAAAAAGCTAGCATAATTCTTATATGAAAACTCAAAATAAATATCACAAAAGGACAAATTGCAGATTTATCTGTTGAATGTAGAACATTCTGGATCTTTTCCTCGGTGTCCCTCCTTCCATCTTTCTCCTCCACTCCACCATTCACTGCTCACTACCAAGGAGAGTTTCCTTCATTCTTGACACCCAGTTGAGCCTCTGTAAACAGGTGACTGAACGGCTCATCTCCTGAAGTGTTCAACAGGACAGTGACAGAACTCACATGGTTAAACTCATTTTCCAGTTCTTAGCACTTTTCACACAAAAATACCCGAAGACAGCAGCCTTCTTGTCAATATTTATACTTCAAAAAATTTAAGTAAATGTAACTTACCAAAGCCTCAGGGAGTTCTAACTAGACAAACTCTGGCTAAAAGGGACACTTGCCAAGATCCAATGCTTAATTTGTTGTTGAAAAAATGTGTAAGTTTCCCTGGTACTCATCACAGTTTGAGGGAAACTACAGCTTTCCCCCCTACAAAAAAAAACTTGTCCCTACTCTCCTCTCAAGGACCAGAAAAAAACATCACTCCAATGTTACATTTCCCTGCTTTCTGCAAATATTATACTTTCTAAGAGTTTTAAAGTCAAACAAAACGAAGCTAAGTGTATGCCCCCTATTTTTCTTTGGTAAAACGATAAGCTATTTCTTAGGTCGTGAAGCAGTCTTCCTTTGAGGTCATGCTTTGAGTTGCTTTTTTTTTTCCTCTCATATATACAACATTCTGTGAACAAACACTATATGAATATCAATATTATATAAAAATGAGTCCCAGTGCATGTGAGAAAAGAAAGAAGATCCACACCCAATAGTATGTGGACATAGATGTGACCTTTCCCTTCAACCTTCCATAGTTCACCAATTATAAAAGGACAGCCTGCTAGCTCCTTTGCTAAGGAGTGAGTACCAAAAGTCCTGCATAATCAAACTACAAATTGCCTTTCTAATCTCATCTGCCCTAATTCTTGGTATGCCCCAGTGTCACACCTTGCAGACAACCAAGCTTATCACAGACTTGCACACATACTACTTGCTATGGTGTGAATGAGGCCCCCAAAGTTCATGTGTTGGAAGCTTCATCCCCAATGCAACAATGGTAAGAAGTGGGACTGTGAGGTGATTAGGTCTTCAGGGCTCTGACCTTGAATGGATAAATGTAATTATCTTAGGGGTGGGTTAGGTGTCATGAGAGTGGGTTGTTATAAAAGTGAGTTCAGTTCTCTCCTCTTTCTCTCTCCTCTCTCTCCACTTCTCTCTCATCTCCTCTCTCCTCTCTTCCCTCCTTCCTCCTCCTCCTCCCCCTCTTCTTCCTCCTCCTGCTCCTCCTCTTCTTCTTCTCATTCCTCTTTCTCTCTCTCCCTCTCCTCCTCTATGCAATGCCTCCTACTATGTTATGAACCACAAAGAAGGTCTATGCCTGATGCAGCCCTTAGACCTTGGACTTTCCATCAGAACTATAAGAAATAAAGCTCTATTCTTCATAAATTCCCCAGTCTTAGGTATTCTCTTATAGTGTACAAAATAAACCAAGATTCTCCCCTTCTGGCTAGAATGACTTTCATAAACCACCCTTCACACCAAACTCTTACTCATCTTCCTTGGCCAAAACTTAAAGTCATTATCCCTATGAAATCTTCTACCAAGCCAGAAATCATCACTCCTTTGTCCCAGGCAGCTATCATAAGCAAAGGTTGAATTACAATTATTTGAACATGTTTTTATTCCGCTTAATAAAGTATAGCCCACCAATTTAGCTCAGTTGGTAGAGCGCTGCCCTGCAGTCTCTGAGGTCCCGAGTTCAATTCCCAGCACCGCAAAAGTGGGAGAAGGACCTGGCAATCCACTCCCAAGGCAATCCCGAAACAGTCAGCCATTGACAACCCTATGAGGGTTGCTATGAGTTCGATGGCACCTAACAACAACCACAACAATATAGTATAAGCTGTGTGAGTGCAGGAAGCACAACGCATTTGCGTGTCTGCCCTTGCACCCCCAGTGCCTGGCACTGTGAGCTGTGATTCAGGAGCTCATGACTCTTCTATTGAATGGCTCCATTGAGCATGTACTGGGGCCATGGCCTGACACAAGCCAGTTGTAATTTCACGTAAAACTTGGAGTAAATAGAAGGACTTATAACAATGCAAAAATGATGTTGAGGAGAAAGATTGATGACAGTAGATCCTCAGACTGGCAAAGAAAGATGATACCCAGACCAGATGAGAAGAAGCTCAAGAAAGACAGGCCAGGATAACCTTAAAGACGTTTTCTCTACCCTGATTCTCTTCTTCATCAGTCAATTTGGTTTCAAAATTAACTTTTTACCAGGAAGACAATGAGTGGTAGGAGCCAATTGTTTCAATTATCTATTGCTATGTAACAAACTACTCTGACATGTAGGAGCTCAAGAAATAACTATTTTACTTGCTTATAATTCTGAGTTGAGAAATCAGATAGGAATAGGCTGAATAGTCCAGCTCCACGCAACACTGGGTGGGGCCAGTCACCCAGTGACATTGAACTGGTGGCCCAAGGGGACTAGAAGTTCCAGGAAGGCTTCATGTACCTGGTCTGGCACCTCATGTTCCCTGGCACAATCAATCTCTCTCGCATGTGCACATGTGCACGTGCGCATTCTCTCCACATGGCTAGCTTGAGCTTCCTCATGCATGCTCTCCTCTTCTCAGGGCAATTGCTCTTCTAACATGGCTTCCATGAAGGTGATCCCAACTGATGAAAGGGGCAGCCACAGATCCCTTGCCTCACGCATTACATAGAGTGACTTATGCCACATTCTATTAGTCAAGACAGGTCATAAGGCTCTCCAGATTTAAAAGGAGGAGAAGCAGCTTCCATTTTTCAATGGGATGGAAAGCAAGGAATATTTAGTCATCTTTAATCCATTGCACTTATTTTTTTCTAGGACCCAATAACTTTTGACTAAACCAAACAGCAAAGGTCTAGCTAGGCCTCTAAGATGAGAGTATAAGTCCTCACAATCAGATCATTTTTCAGCATAAATAAATTTCTCATGACTACAGTATATACTTGTCGTTGTTGTTATTAGGTGTCCTCAAGTCGGTGTCTGACTCATAGCGACCCTACATACAACAGGTGAAACACTATTGTTAGTGCTTCCCTGCTATTCATAGGTATTTTAATGGCAGATTGATTTTTGGGAGTGGGTTGCAGGTCCTTCTCCCAAGCCTACAGCACCTAGTCTTCCCAGGTGGTCTCCCATCCAAGTACTAACCAGGCCCAACCCTGCTTAGCTTCCGAGATCTGACAGGATCAGATGCCACAGGGCTATGGCTGCAGGCATAGTATACACTAAGTATGCTTTATTTGGCATTTAATATATGTTCCTGAAATGGAACTTTACTTCAATATTTTGGAAAATGAATCACATTTCAAATGCATCAAAGGAGTTAGTTAGTTAAAAGAAAACTAGTCTTTTCCAGGGATTCCTTCACTTGCTAATTTCCAAAACGGTTCCAATGCTGCTTATCTTTAATCATTTTCTTGAAGACCATTTGATTAATGTTATGGTTAGATGCCGTTGAATTGGGTCCGTCTCATAGCAAACCCTGTGTACAACAGAATGAAACATTCCCTAACACTGTACCATACCCAGCACTATGTCAGTGCTTCTCTGCTATTCATAGGGTTTTCAATGACTGATTGGTTTGGGATTGTTTTGGGAGTGGGCTGCAAAGTCCTTCCCCTGTTTTATGCAGTGCTGGGAGTTGAACCCAGGGCCTTAGAGAGGGCAGAACAGCATTCTACCATCTGAGCTAAACCCTAGCCGACATTTGATGAATATGATACTAAATGTACTCATAAATATTTTATAAAATAGGAACTAATTTTATAAATTGAAAGCATTTCACATGAATATGTTGACAAAGAAGAAAAGATTACTAAGAGAATTACCAGAGATAAATTCAGATTTTTGCTAAGACCTGACCAACAGTTTGGAATTTCTAAGGCTGGTTTTGAAAAAGTCTGATAAATCAGGGATATCAGGTGGTCAAAACATCTGTTAAATCAAAGCCTTAAACATTTATTTAGAGGAATCTTAGGTGGCAGTTTTGAGAGAGCTTACTTAGGAATTATCAACAAAAAGTGTCATTTAATATTTATTGTCCAGATGCATAACAGCTAAATGCCTAGTCTGAACATTCAGAGTTTTGAGAGCTAGGGAGTTCACCAACCTAGATTGTATGAGAAAAGCCTAGAGTTTCCAGGTCAAGTATAATTTTCTCAAAAAGATCAACTCAGTTTTTCCTGGTGGCAGTGATATCCATTTGTCTCAGTAAACTTTTGTGGAGTTAATTAGTGAAGACACGAGTGAACATATCGCTTTCCCACTTCCTCAATATGCTCTCAAGAAATCCACAGACACACTGGAGATGCTATATAAATGCATAAGGAAGTGGCAGCAGGAATGAGAAAGGAGGGGAACAAATTTCAAAAAGTAGATTTAGGAGACCAAATCAAGACATGGTGATCCTGTTGGATGTGATGTGTGAGGAAGGGGAAAGAAACTCATGGGTTTCTATCTTGGGTGTCCAGGCGCATGGT
This sequence comes from Pedetes capensis, assembly GCA_007922755.1. Lineage (NCBI taxonomy): Eukaryota > Metazoa > Chordata > Mammalia > Rodentia > Pedetidae > Pedetes > Pedetes capensis. The sequence continues at coordinate 29,667 of VMDO01003914.1, forward strand.
GCTGACATTAAGTGAGCTAAGAGCATTTTCCAGCTTTGAGTGGGAGGGAGAATAGCAAACGGGGAATGTGTGGCACTTGTGCGCACCCAGGGCAGATGTCCATAGGGGAGTTGGTATATTTGTTTGATGTTTAGGGGAGGGGGCAGAGTTAGAAGATGTAGATTTAGGAATTGTCACTTTCATGTGGTAGGGAGGCCTTGAAAATTAATATGATTGCCCAGAGAGAGTGGAGAGAGAGAACTGGGCAGGGACAGTCCCCAAGGGAACACCAGAACTTACCTGGGAGAAGGGAAGGAATAATCAGAAATATACAAGAAATATGCAGAATGAGATATTTCAGCATTCAAAGGACTGGAATCTCCAAAAGGAGAGCCTGACCAACCCAGTATGCCAATGAAACCTATGTGTGAAATGAGACTAAGAGGGCTGGGCACCAATGGCGCACACCTGTAATCCCAGCGGTTCAGGAGGCGGAGGCGGGAGGATCGCAAGTTCGAGACCAGAGGCAGTCTGCATAATTTAGTGAGACCCTGTCTCAAAAAGTAAAAAATGGACTGGGAGTGCAGCTCAGTGGTCCAGCACTTGGAAAGCATGCAAGCGCAAGGCCCTGGGTTCAACCCCCGGTACCGCAAGAGAGAGAGAGAGAGAGAGAGAGAGAGAGAGAGAGACTAAGAGGCTTCTCTCCCATGTAACGCAGCAGAACACTAATGGTGCAAGCAGTTAGAAAGACCTAAATTCACACTTTTCGATCTGCCAATGAATTAGCCATGTGACTTAGCACCAGTCTCACAACTTTTCTTAGCCTCACCCTCTCATCTGAAAAATGAGGTAATGATAACTATCTCCATCCTAACCATCCTCATAGGGTTGTAGGATTTTGATGAGAAAATGCACGTGAATGCATTGAGGATGCAAAGTCATGTATTGATGTAAAATTGTTTTCTAACTTTGGTAGGCAGATTAATGATTATTAATAAATGCTTGAAACTAGCAGTATTCGAGAAGCTCATAAATAACTGCAGTGCTGAAGCTCTTTAAAATGTAAAGACTGAACACTGAGGTGCTATTTTTCTCCAGAATTCATGAGTCCCTCTCTAAGCAACAGCAGCAGCACTGAGCAGAGCTCCAAGGTCCTGAACCCAGGCCCTGTGCCTGTCTCCACTGTCAATGTGCCAGCTGATTATGATTATTTGATGTTAAGTTTGCCTCCTTTCCAGACTATAATCTCTTTGATAGCAGATGATGCCTTCTCCATTCTCCTTCTATTTTTGTCTGTAGCCCCCAGAACAATATTTAGAACATGGATGGGCCTTCATAAATAGTCACCAAAAGAGAGAATAAATTAAAGTGGCCTCAGACACTAGCCTCATGTTGTTGATGTTAGGTGTCATTGAGTCAGTATCCAACTCACAGCAACCCTACATACAACAGGCAAAAACACTATTGTCAGTGCTTCTCTGCTGTTCATAGGGTTTTCAATGGCTGATTGATTTTTGGGAGTGGGTTGCAGGGTCCATCTTGCAAGTCTACGGCACCTGGTGTTCCCAGGCAGTCTCCCATCCAAGTACTAACCAGGCCCAACCCTGCTTAGCTTCTGAGATCTGACAGGATCTGATGTCACAGGGCTACAGCCTCAGGCAGCCTCATTATACGAGAACAAAATCAGAATATAAGTTTGCTCCAAATCCTTACAACATTAATATTTTCTTCAGACACATTAAGTGGTGCCAAGAAATACGTGGCACATTATTTAGTAAAACGCAAAAGATTTATATGATCTAAAGAGAAACCAGAGTATGGACATGTTATTTGGAATGATTATGAACACACAAAATGAAAGATTGTGTTAGCAATCATTCACTTTTCATAGCCTCAAAACTCTTAAAGAAAGGGATTAGAATTACATGGCTTTCAGCATGCACCACTGGTGGAGGAGTTACCTTCATGGACAACCAAACCAGTAACAGCTGGGCAGCAGGTGAAGCTCCAGTCTAGAAAAGGCTCTTGCTCGATGTTGCTGGTTGTCCCTGAGCACACCTTCATATATCAGCTCTCACCTTACCCTTCCACCAAATGAAAGATACGTGTTGGTTCCTAGCCAAGATCAAACATGCCGCACACCTTAAGAGCAGCAGTGATTAGAGGAGAAGTGACGCTGACACCTCAGGATGGCACCTCTTTGACCAGGAGCAGCTGCAGCCTACAACTGACAACCAAGCAGCAGGAGGAGTCGCTCAAAGTCACAGTTGGAGAAGTTTATCCATCATTTTGTTCATGTGGTTGAGCAGCAAAAACTCCACTTAGCAGGCATAGAGTTTTGTTGCAAAATAAAATTATGTTCATTGACTTCTGTGACCTTATACTCATTGCTTATCTACATAAAAATTTGCATTTCAGCTGGTTTCCTTCAATACTGTCTATCTACCACTCTTGGAAATTTGAAAATAAGTCATCCAAATTCAGAAGTTTAATGTCACGTAAGCAATGACTAAAGTCAGGGCGTTGTAGGCAAGACTTTCAAATAGTCAGTTGTGTTACAAGCCTAGCTTAGTGACCAAATTCTGGTGTGCCTCATTTGCATTTTTAGAAACAAAAACAAAAGCGCTTTTTTTGACCAAGCATGGTAGTGCACTCCTGTAATCCCAGCACTTGTGAGGCCAAGGCAGGAGGATCCTAAATTTGAGGCCAGTCTGAGCTACATAGCAAGTCCCTGCCTCAAAAATAAACAAACAAACAAATCTTTCTCATAAATTAGACACTATATATGCCTCCAAACAGTCAACTAGGAAATGTCCCTTTTCTAGAAAAGATATCCCAGTAACAGCTGAGGTGCTAGAAAGTTCCCATTTCAGCTCACATATATGGACATAGTTCAGATAGGCTCAAACATCAGCCTCCTGGGGGGGGGGCACAATGTCGCTGTCATCTGCTATGATTGCAGGTTGAGTCTCACTGGCTTCTCAGAGGCAGTGCTGCTCTCTGTCCAGAGTGATACTTTATATTTCATGACTTGGATTGCTTGGTCAGCTATCAGCACATAAGGTTGGTCATCCTGCTTTAGCAGAATTATTTCAGTGCTGACACCGTTACATTCCACTCTCCATTCACAAGGGGTCGATAAGAGAAAAACAACCCCAAAAACAACTTTTGCGATTAAAGCACCCTGTTTTCCTAAAACAATCCAGTGTCACAGAAGGAGAGAGAGAGAGAAGACTAAAAAAATGCATGAACTTTGTCAGTGCCCAGGAAATAATCATACAGAAAAACACAATTCCACAAAGCTTCCTTAAACCAAAGAGAAAACTGCAGAAAGGGTCAAGACTCTGCTTGGTTTCTGAGTTGCCGCCTGGAAAGTCCTCCAATTTAACACCTAAAAATGATTTTTATTTGAGAGATTCTCAATGTAGGATTCATGGTGTACCCCAAGACAGCAAAAGGGAAAAGGACACTAACTCTTCAATAATGCTGCTACTAAATCCTAAATAGGGCTTCAAAATTCATCTTCTTAAGAACTTAATCAATGAAACTTCCTAATTCAGAGACCACAGAGAAGTAAAAGTTTCATCTGTAGGTATGGCAGTTAGGGCTCCTGTAATTCATTGTGGGGCTCCTGTAATTCATTTTATTATCCAATAGGTTTTAGATTGCATTTTATCAGAATATAGCTTTTCCTCATACTTATATCTCTTTTAAGACATATTTTCATGTCACTTTCAGATCACCGGGGAGCACGTTCCTTGAATCATTGCCGTGATTTCTTCTCCACTAGCAGCTGGATACTCACTGTGAACCAGGTACTGTGCTGACTCTGATCAGACACCATCACTCTGTCCCTGATGATCACAACCGTGCACAGGCATCATGAGATTTCAAGTTTTGAAGTTCAAGGTCACACAATAACTATCAGATCTGTATTCAAACCTAGGTCTGCCTGCCTCTAAAACCCATTCTTTCTCTGGGTTCCCTACCCAAAAGTGAAGTGTCACCCTCCCCGTGTGAAATGTCTCCTCTGTTTGCAATCTCTGCTTCCAAGTATTCAAGAAGGAAGTGAGAACCTATTCTAATGCAATTCTTGGGGCTATAGTTTATAGTAACTGCTTCAAGAGCTCTTGGCAGATAGATTTCTGCCAGGATTTTCTCCTGGGTACTGATCACACTCATAGAACAAAACCTGAAATTGGTCCAAATTTCAGGTGGGCAGGGCTCAGCAAAGAGGGCAAGTTTATCCTGTAATTTCTTCCAGAAGTACAAGGTCAAGGGTTATATGGCTGAGGAGAAGAACGAGGAATATTTTGCCATAGTCCCTGAGAATAGGTGGCCCTGCTGCAAGGTGGAGAATCCCTGGGGCAGGTCTCTCTGGGTTCTGAGTCAGGGGATCCAGCCCAGTGCCCCTGCAGCCAGTGCTTTCTCTCTCTTCTCTGCACCTAGCTGGCACGCTGGCTGGAGGGGAGAGTTCATGCACACTGTGTCCTCTGGCCAATCATCTTTCCCACACCAAAGCTCAAGACACATCATTCTTACAATAAAGCAGAATGTTGGAAATTGAATTAGACTTGTAAAATCTGGGAATAATATCCCACTATAATTACAATTGCTTTCTGTGAACTTCTTCATACTTGTGACTAATGTACCCATTACTAAATAGGTATCTAATGAACCTTTTCTAAATTTTATTTAAGCCTGCAGTTATACCACTATGGCGTCCAATCCCATCAGATCTTGGAAGCTAAGCAGGATTGGGCCTGGTTAGTACTTAGATCAGAGACCATCTGGGAACACCCAGCAACCCATCCCCCAAAAAACAATCAGCCACTGAAAACCCTATGAATAGCAGAGAAGCACTCACAATACTATTTTACCTGTTGTATGTAGAGTCACTATGAGTTGAACCCCACCTCGACGGCACTTAAAAACAACAACAAATTTTATTTTATTATAATCTTAAACTCTATTTGTGAAAACAAACATAGACTATGTCCTTTGTTCTCCCTTAATAAAGCCATCAGCATTAAACTAGACCTTGCCCAAAAACTATATTATAAAGTACACTCCTATGTTATAAAATATAGCCTAAGTCTCTCCAGAAAACCCTACTTATTTATGCTTATTAACCAAAAATCACATTGTCAACTCCACGTTTATGGCACATGGAATATTCTCAATGGTTGGCTCAAGATGACATTTGAGTGAATATTCTTAAATAGAACATGACAACTTAAAAATCATCAATTGGAAATAATTTGCAGTTCTTCTTATCAATTATAATTATTAGTTTGCTTAAACAGAAATTCCAATCTATCTCATTCTTTGCTTTGTAAAGTAGGAAATACAAGTCTAAATTTCACAAGTGTGTGAATTGCAAATATAGACTACTTCACTCATACTGCCCAAAGTTTTTCCAATATATCAGCTCAAAAATTTTCATAGACTTTGTTGTTGCTTTAATTCCAATTTCTTTCATGACAGAAAGACACAGGGACTAGAAGATGGCATGTCAGAAATAGTTGAGATCCTAAAGACCACTTCATTTTATCTCATTGCTTTATCAGTGCTTGTTTTTCATTGTGGTGATTGTTCAAACACAATATTCTTGTTATACACTAGTACAAATAGCAGTTGTATCAGTCCTAATGCTTTTGGCTTCAAGTAACTAAAACCCAACTAAATGTGGCTTAAACAATGAGATAAAATGTATTAGTTGGTGTATCAAGAAGTATGGAGTGGTCAGTTCCCTAGAGCTGAGTGCTTTGTGTCTTTCTACTCTGCTGTGTTCAACAGGTTGATAAAACCCTCTTCTATGTTTGAAAGTTGGCTTTAGTGATTCCACATGGTACAAGAAACAAGACACACAGCAAAGAAGACATTCTTCTATGCTTCTCTTTATATACGTCAGAGGAAACATTTGCTTGAACACTTCCCACAAGTGTCTCAAAATAATCAGCATTTGCCTTTAGGGATAGGAAGGAGTCTTTGCTTTCCTGTAAACCCAATTTCTAAAACAAAAAAAAAAACAAAAAAAAACAAGAAAATAAAACAAAAACAAAAAAACCACGTTGAGTGCTATAGTAGAAAGGAGGAAGGGGATAGTTTCTTTGGGATAAGTAATCAATAGTTTCTGCCACAGGGTTCGCAAATATGATCCATCATGCACTACTTACCTAGAATTGGTTTGAGTTTATTTCTGTCTTCTCAACTCCCTTAATATTTTTCCCTCCACAACATGCTCATGCTTCCAGATTTCAAGGAAATCTAACAAAATTGTCAACATACTTGCCTTCTCTATTCTGAGCCATTATTTTTCTCCTAGGAATTCAGAAAAGTAACTAAATACAGAATCTTATTCTATTTGTAGCCTGCAGCTATAGCCCTGTGGCATCGGATCCCGTCAGATCTCGGAAGCTAAGCAGGGTCGGGCCTGGTTAGTACCTGGATGGGAGACCGCCTGGGAACACCAGAAGCTGTAGGCTGGGAGAAGGACCTGGCAATCCCCTCCCAAAAATCAATCTGCCATTGAAAACCCTATGAACAGCAGAGAAGCACTGACTATAGTGTTTCCCCTGTTGTACAGAGGGTCGCTATGAGTCGGATACTGACTCAATGGCACCTAACAACAACAACAACATTCTATTTGTAGCTTATCTAGGAATCACATCTCCACAATCATAAAATTCTGGCAGAAAAATCCACCCAGTTTTGAACCATCAGCAAGACAACAGATCAAGCCACTCACACATCGCCTGCCCAGGAATAATAGTGCAGTGACCTAACCCAACCTTTTCAAAACATGCGTATTCATGAAGTTATGAAGATTAACTTTATTGCTCTGGGCATCATTTATGTGCTCACAGATTCCTACCAAAGAGAACTAAAGGAAAATGCCTCAATTCTGACTCCTATCTCACCCATCTGGCGTAGCTGGTTCAGGTGCAGCCTCATGCTAACATTCTCTCTCCTCCTGTTCTCCTGATTCATTTGGTCCTCAAATGCTTAAACCAAAAGTTCTTCTCCAGGCCAACATGAGAGCCTAGGATTTTCACCTTTTTGTTTTTCTTTAGGCTTGGCCACAAGTAGAAACGTAGGATTTGGCTGGAGAAACCCTTATTGATAGCCAAATAGTTGGCAAAGGAAAAAAAAAACACTCATAACAAGGAGTTTTGTCATAATCTATAATTTATAAACCCTGTCACTGTGTTAATTGCCCTCAGAAATTTATTATTGTCACGACCAGCCTCATTCACTGATGAGCCACAGGTCAGAGTTCTCTTCAGCTGCTGGAAGAGTGAAACTGGAGGTGAGGGCAGGAGGTGTCTAGAGACGCTTCCAGGTGCGAGGCCTTGAACTTCATTAGCCCTTTCTCTGTGGTTGTTTACACATGTGTATGTGCCAAGACTGCATATGCCTCGGGAAATTTCCACCTAAGCCTGAACTGAGAGACTCACAGAGATCAGTGTACTAGTAAGAGCCCACAGAGAGCCTCATCCTGGAGGAGCCCATTGCAAATCACCTACCTGCACCCCATTCTACTGTGGGGTCCCATACGTGGGAACCCTTTAAAATGCCCAGGGACGTACAGATGGTTCTGCATGCTGGTGTCTTCCTTTTCAAACTGTTTCTATTTTCACACCAACATCACCCATGGCTACAAGCGAGGGCTCTTGAACACCACGTTCATTGCACAAGTCTTTGACACAGGTATTAGTGGTGCTTTGGGGTGGGGCTCAAGAATTGGGAGGGTTGATGTGCAGATGATGGGAGGGGTATATTTATGTTAGCAAGTCTTCAGTAACCCCTCGGTGTTGAGGGAAGCTACGGAACCACACTTAAGGAGGAACAGCTTAATTATACAACATAATTGTTGTTAATGAAACATATACATTTCAACCCAGCAAGATCAGTGGTGGTTAATGCCAGCATGACATACTTCCCAAATCATTGTCTTTATTTGTATAAATAGGAAAGAGGCAAAAAAAAAAAAAAAATTGTATCAGCTCTCTGCATAATGAAGGAGGGAATGTGTCGCCTGTACTATGGTGGCCAGATGCTCTTTTATCTCTCTTCAAATCAACATGCAGAGCTGGTGGTCCTCAAATAGAAAGCATCTTTCCTTGGGGATAGCAGCGCTGTATGTTTGGAATGATAACATTCTATAAATAAATAAAAAAGATTATTAAGAACACTGTAAATCTCCTAGTCAAACACCCCTTCAAGCAACCATCATCAGTGATTCAGTTTGGTCCCCTAATCCCACTGTATACAAATACACAGCATAAATACAGTATTTAACAAGCACCAGAGAAGCAGCAGCACTCTCGCAATAAAGACTTACTGCGAAAGAATGAGCAACGCAGGATGAGTGGCCCTTTCTCCCAATCTGGCTGGCCATCCCCAGATTCCGGTTCTTATTTTGACTCTCTCACCTGAATGCGACCTCCACCTCATGACTGAGTGAATCTCATGTGTAACCGCCTATTTAAATAAAATATACAAATATTAACTTGTTCCCACATCTTTTGGGTTCCATTTCAGTGAATTCACAGGGTATCCATTAGAAACCACATCACATTTGCAACTTCCACAGGCTTCCTTAAGCTTCGACACCCCAACAGAGTTGAAACAGGATCAGAGGTAGAGATGAGGGCAGATTGACATGGATCTATGTGGGGATCTCATGGGATGGGAGCTCCAGTGTAGCGGCTGGCATTCCCCTCGACTAGCCATATTAAGGGCTCTCTCGCATGCTCTTGTTCTCTCTCACATACTCTCATTTTCTCTCTCCCTCCCTCGCTCCCTCCATTCCTCCTCCTCTTCCTCCTCCTCCTTTCTTCTTCTTCCTCCCTCCCTCCCCTTCTCTTCCCTCCATTTTATTCTTTGTTGATCACTGCTTGGATCTAGGACCTTGAGCAGCAAGAACGTGACCCTCCTTGATGTCACGTACAGCCTGAACATAACGTCCTGGCTTTCTTTGCTGGTTTGGGGCACATGGTGACAACATGCAACCTCCAGGTTTGGGGCTGCCAACAAACTGGTACCCAGTTGTTTCCTCAGCCCACTTATTTGCCTGGACGCAAGCACTTTTAGTACCTAGCTAAATTAATGTAGGATTTTTTCCTTTCTCCTTCATCCTGAATTATAGAAATAAGCCATTCAGGTGCAGACAGAAGTCTACCAATTTCAGATCTTCTCAGGGAGAGGCTGTTTCCCAAGCTGTCCGCTCAGCGTCCTACCACCCAGATGGGCTTCTCTCCAGGCTGATGGGTGTGTGAGCCAGGAGAATGCATTCCTGAATTCATTTCCCAGCAGAGACACCCATCCCCCGAAACACCCTCCATCTACTCTTCTCTTCCCCTTTAACACCTCCCATTTCAGTCAAGTCCACCTTGCTAGGGGCTTCCAGGCACTCACAACCCTCCCCTGCCAGGCTCAGATCCTGACATGACAGACTGAGGACAGACCTCAAGGGGAGCAGGGAGAGTGTGAGGTTCCCAGTTCCATGCGGAAACCTAAGCTCAGGCCAGCCCAGCACCTTTAATCATCAGCTCACAGGGGATGGTGCCAAAGAGGCTCCATATGTGATAAGGTTCTCAATATGGATCTAATATCCAACTTTTCAATTGTTAGCAAAAGTCAGTTTTTAGAAACATCTTATTAATGCTGTTTATATGCTTTTTCTTTTTATTCCTGAGGTCTTGGAGGTTGAACCCAGGGCCTCGGGCACACTTAGCAAGTTCTCTGCCACTGAGCTGCACTCCCAGCCTCTTTCTTATTTTTTAAATTGAGACAGAGCCACACTAAGTTATGCTGGCCACCTCCAGCCTCAAGCCTGCCATCCTCCTGCCTCTGCCTCCTGAGTCACTGGGATTATGAGTCACCACACCTGGCATATGCTCTTCTTTTTTATATCCAAGCTTTTAATCAAATCAGAGAAAGATGAGCTGTATTAGTTTGCCAGGGTTGCCATAACAAAATACCACAGGCTTGAGAGCTTAAAGAACAGAAATGTATTTTCTCACAGAGCTGAAAACTGAAATTCCAGATCAATGCATGAGCAGATTTGGTTTCCTGAGGCCTCTCTCTTTCTCTGTCTCTGGCATGTACATGGCTGCCTTCTTGTCCTGCCCTCATGTGGTCTTTCTTCTGTTGTTCTGTTGTTTTAGTACATGTCCAAATTTCCTCTTTTTTAACCTTTTTATTAGTTTTTTTATAAGTAATTTTTAATGTACAACTTAGTGGGTCTCAACAGGCTGAGGTTTAGCTCAGTTAGTACAGCACTGCTCAGCACTTTCTGAGGACCCAGGTTCCATCACCAGCACTGCAAAAACAGGAGAAGGACATGGCTATCCATGCCTAAAACAATCTAAAAAACAGTCAGCCACTAAAAACCCTATTACTGTTGTACTCAACTGGAAGGCACATACAATAGGTCTGAGGTTTAGCGCAGTTGTTAGAATGCCATTCTGTGCTCTCTGAGCCACTCAGTTCAATCCCCAGCACCTTAAAAATGGGAGAAGGATGTGGCAATCCACTCCCATAGCAACCCCAAGACAGTCAACCAATGAAAAGCCTATGAGGGTTGCTATGAGTCAGACATGACTCAAAGGCACCTAAAAACAACAATGGGTCTCATTATGAAGTTTCCACACATGCATTTCGTTGTACATTACTCACGTTAACTTCCCCCTTACCCTCTCATGACCCTCTTCCCCCAGCCCCTCCCTCCCCATTAATGGTCTCCTTTCTATTTATATATCTTTTTTTCCGAGTCTGTCTATCTGTCTGTCTGTCTATCTATCTATCTATCTATCTATCTATCTGTCTATCTATATACAAATTTCCTCTTCTTAACAGGATATCAGGAGATTGAATGAGGCCCCACCCATATGACGCCATTAACCTTAATTGCCTCTTTAAAGGCCCTGTCTTTAATTACTGTCACATTCTGAGGCACTGGGAGTTTGGATTTCAACATCTGAATTTGGGGAGCCCATAAGTGGAAATTTTATATTCTGCCATATTTCACCTAGCATACAAATTCCTGCCAAATTTTGCCTGAAATAGAGCAGAAGCCTTGTTTTTAATTCTCTGTTGATGCCATTGTGCTTTTCATAGTGTACCAATGGCATTTAATGAATAGTGGTGATTACAAAGAAAAAAGTAAATTGCAGTCACAAATACATTCCTAATAAATCTCTTATGGCTCTACAAAATTCAGCTATGCACAAAAAGTTTCTTCCTCCAGTTTAAAAAGTCAGAGAAAGCCTGGTACAGTGGCTCACGCCTGTAATCCCAGCAACTCAGGAAGTGGAGTCAGAAGGATAGCAGGTTAGAGGCCAGAGGCAGTCTGAGTAACCTAGCAAGACCCTGTGCCAAAATAAAAAATAAAAAAATAGACTGGGGCTGCAGTTCAGTGGTAGAGTACTTATAAATGTGTGAGGTCCTGCAGTCAATCCCCAAGTATTGGGGGGAAAAAAAAGGGAAATTAAAAAAGAAAAAGCCAACAGAAAACGAGGGTTTTCTTTTTGGTGTTTTGTGGAAGGTTATAGGTTTTTATTTGGGGGGGATAGTATGGTTACTTGGATCATATTTTCTATGTGGTACTTTAATTTTTAAAAAATTAACATGTACTAGTTATACATATTTATGGGGCACAGTGTGATATTTTCATACATACATATAGCATGCACTGATCAAATCCAATCTCCCTTTTTCTGCCTCCCTCCCACTTCCCAATCTGTAGTAGTCACTATTATGTGTTTTTTTGGCTCCCACATATGTAAGAAAACATGTGATACTTGTCTTTCTGTCTCTGGCTTATTTTACTTAACATAATGTCCTCCAGTAACTGGGTGTCTTTGCTACATAAGAATTTCATTCTTTGTGGCTGAATAATACTCCATTGCATATATACACCACATTTTCTTTATCCATTCATCTGCTGATGGGCACCTAACCTGATTCTTCACCTTAGCTATTGTGAATGGTGTATATGGCACTTTTTGATTCCTAAATTCTTTGCTGTCATTTGTATTTATCACATTCTTATAACAAACATTGCTCCTGTCCAGTTCTCTATAGGATATCTTGGGAGAACTTGAGAAATATTAGCTGTTAACAGTCTGCAGACTGACAGACTGTTATTTGACAGGCAAGAGGGAAAAGCCCACGCAAAACTGTTCCTTTTTCACCAGTTTTCCATGAAATGCAACCCCATATTTGTCTCATTTATTCTTCCCTGCAATAAACATGGGGATGTAGCTCAGAGGAGGAGTGCTTGCGTAGCAAGTGTGAGGCCTTGGGTTCCATCCCTCCCCAGTACTGCAAAAATAAATAAATAAACCAAAATAAAAAACATGACAAGGAGTTTGGAGTGAGTATGAATATTATGGATCAAGGAGGAAAACTACTGCTATACACCTTGATTAAGTACACAAAAACCTTCCTAAAAATCTGTCTCCCATGCTTCTGTGCCTGATGTTTCTGCAGCTGCTCAAGGAAAGACAATTCCCTGAGGTCTCTCTGGCCCTGGCCTCACTCAATCATGGCACAGTGAAGGATTCGAGGAGGCCCAACACTCAAAAGCCAGGCAGGGATGCTCTCTCTTGAGGGGTCTCTGAGACACAAGGACCTCTTTTGGGCCACAAATTGCACGTGAGCCCCATCCTGGAGAATTCTCTCTCTGTGCTTGAGCTGTGGCTGTGACTTCTGAAAGCCATGTAAAAGGAAAGAAATTCTGGTCAAATATGGCAAACTGAATATACACTGGGAGAAGCTATTGCAGAAGACCTCTTTAAAGTGTTGAAAAGTAAAGATGTCACATTGAAGATGGAGGTGCACCTGAACTTGTACTATGGTATTTTCAGTTGCATCATATGCTTGTGAAAGCTGGACAGGGAAGAAGAGAGACAGAAGAATTGATGCTTTTGAATTATGGCACTGGAGATGTATATTAAATATACCATGGATTGCCAAAGGAACTAACAGATCCATCCTAGAAGTAAAACTAGAGTTCTCCTTGGAAGCAAGGGTGGCTAGAATGCATTTTATGGATTTTGCACATTTTGTCAAGAGGGACCAATCTCTGGAGAAGGACATGTTTGGGAGAGTGGCGGGTCAGCAGAAAACAGGAAGACCCTCAACTAGATAGAGTGACTCAGTGGCTACAACAATGGGCTTAAACATAAAAGAGATCATATGCCTGGCAGAGCATCAGGAGTGTTTTGTTCTGTTGTACATAGGGTTGCCATGAGTTGGATCCTACTCAATGGCACCTATCAACAACAACAATAACAAGAATATACATGTTTGTCTCTTCTCCCATTTAAGTGACAATGGAAGAATGAAAGATGTAAACAACCATGTCCATGAGAACTGGCAGTGGATAGATGGTCAAAACATTTTGGAAGGAGAAAGTGATGGGAAATGACAATGACCTGAGCAGAACCAAAGAAGGCCCAAGACCATGAACCTTGGAAACCACGAGCCCTTGGATGCTTCAGATTGCTTGGCAGGACTAGAATGGAGGCACTACAGAAAGGCTTCGTGTGTAGGGCTCATGCACAGTGTGCATGCATCTCTGTCCTCACCCCACCACCCACCAAGCAGCAGGCATCCCCCACCAGCCTCCAGCAGCTCATCCCAAGCTCCATACTCCCAGGAGGACACATCTGTATTTTTTAGGGAACTTGAACCAGAGAAGCAGCAGGCTTAGATAGTCACAAGTTGCAGAGCTGAAAACAAGGTGCTTAGCAGAACTTCTGCCCTTTATAGCTCTGCTGCCTGATCCGAAGAGTTCAAATACATAACAGGCTGGGATTTAGCTCAAGTGGTAGAGCACCGCTCAGCAGTCTCTGAGGTGGCGGGTTTGATTCCCAGCACCGCAAAAATGGGAGAAGGATGCAGCAATCCACTCCAAGGCAATCCTGAAATAATCAGCCATTGAGAACCCTGTGAGGGTCACTATGAGTGGGACACCACTCGATGACACCTAACACCAACAACAAAGCAGAAGGAAGGATAATTCTCCAAAGAAACTACCCCTAGGGAAAAGATCCCCAGAGACTCCGTTTGAATTCTTCATCAAATAAGTCAGTTCATCTACTGCCAATACCTACTGAAGGACAAGCCAACCCCATGCACAGTCTCCCATTAGCTTTTTAACACATTATTAACCAAAAATGGACATTCAAGGACCACCAGGTGTTTGAAGAGGCCTCAGACAAGAAAAAAGAAAACAAAACAAAATGTTTAATTTATTTATTTATTGAGGAGCTAAGAAGACATAGAGGCAAAGATGGAACAGGAAAAAAAAATTAAACAAAAACTGTGCAATTATTATCATCTGAAAGTTTTGAGAAAATATTATATTTATGAAATAATAGGATACACTTGTGAAGTATAATCAGAGGGGGCAAAAGGAGAGGAATTAAATATAAAATAGCCAAAAATAAAAAGGATTCAATCGAACACATGGAAGAGAAAGTTGAAAAACTCTACTCAAAGCTGGGCGCGGTGGCGCACGCCTGTAATCCCAGCGGCTCGGGAAGCAGAGGCAGGAGGATGGCAAGTTCGAGACCAGAGGCAGTCTGCGTAACTTAGCGAGACCCTGTCTCTAAGAGTAAAACAATGGGCTGGGGGCACAGCTCAGTGGTCCAGCACTTGCAGAGCATGCAGGAGCGAGGCCCTGGGTTCAACCCTCAGTACCAAAAAAAAAAAAAAAAAAAAAAAAAAAAAAAAAAAAAAAAAAAAAAAAAAAAAAAAAAAAAAAAAAAAAAAAAAAAAAAAAAAAAAACTCTACTCAAAAAGTCAAAGAAATGGCCAGGCACAGTGGCTCACATCTGTAATCCCAGACACTCAGGAGGCAGAGGCAGAAGGATCACAGGTTTGCCAGAGGCAGCCTGCATAACTTAGTGAGAGCCTGTTTAAAAAAAAAAAAAAAAAATTAAAAATGGGCTGGGAGTGTAAGCCCAGTAGTAGAGCACTTACAAAGTATGTGCAAGGCCTAGAGTTTAACCCCCAAGTACTCAAAAAAAAAAAAAAGTCAAAGAAATGGACAAGAGAGAAGAAAAAAAATTAGAAGACAGATCGAATCAATGTGTCCAACATTTAAAATTTCAGAAAGAAAATATTGAGAAAATGCATGGGTGGAAATAATCCAACAATTGGTTACATTTCCCAAAACTAAAAGATGAGGCTCCAGTGAATATCCAGTACACAGTATTAAAGAGAAACAAATTGAAAAAAAACAGCAAGGCAAATATTGGGAAATCTAAGAATGCCAGAGATAGGGAAGAGAAGAGTGCCTATCGCAAAGAACAAGGAAGAAAGATAGCATTGTGACTCTTACTTGCAACCTGGAGGCCAAATGACAATATAGCAATGCCTCTGATATTCTGAGGATAAAACAAATTTCAGTCTAATACAAAGCCAAGCTCTTACTCCAATATAAAGGTAGATAAAGAACTTCTCAGATGAACAAAAACTAAGGAAATATGCCTCCTCTACACCTTTTCTCGGGAGAAGGACCTGGCAACCCACTGCCAAAAAACAATCAGCCATTGAAAACCCTATGAACAGCAGAGAAGCACTGACAATAGTGTTTCCCCTGTTGTATGTAGGGTCGCTATGAGTCAGATACCGACTCGAAGGCACCTAACAACAACAACAACAACACCTTTTCTCAAGACGCTAATTGGAGTTAATACTTCACCAAAATTCCTTCCTTAACAAGGCAAAGCAAACTTGGAGTCCAGAAAATGAGAGGGAAATAAATCCAATAAAGCAAGATAAGGAATTCCCAGACAACTGTTCAATGGACCTGAAGAGCAATCAATGCAGATGGCAGGAATTTGGAGAATTGCACAAGAAAAGTCTCCAAGCCAGCGGTGAGAGCCAGGAAGAAGAATTCTAGATTATTTGATATATCTAACTTCTGGGAAACACTATGAGAAGTGTTTTACACAGCTATCCCAGGATTTTTGGAAAAGTATTGATAGGTCCACAGAACACCAAGCAAATGAAACTTCTGGGGAAAAAGTACAGTAAACTAAAGGTAAGTGCAATGATTTTTTTTTGACTCATTAGCAAACATTTACATAGCCACAGTAATGTACTCACTCACTATGGACTAAACTAACGTGCTATAAATATATTGTGAGGATAGTGAGAAGGGAAGGGACAGAGAAAAGTGCCATACCATGATATGAGGTAAACAGATAATATCTAAAATAGGTAAACAGAGAATTAACAATATTAGCAAATTATAACCACACAAGTACATAAGAAAAAGCTGCAAGTACATACCAATAGACAGAGGACAGTAAGTAAGGAGAAGAACAGGGGTGCTTCTGAGTTGGATTTTAAGTCTTTTAGTGGTATTATTTTAAATTATGATCATGAAAATTATAGTTGCCCTTCAATATTCATAGAAAATTGGTTACAAGACCCCCAGAAGATACCAAATGGTGAGACAATCAAGTACTTTATTGTCATGGTTTGAATATAAAATGTACCCCAAAGGCCAGGTGCCTGCAGCTGTAGCCCTGTGGCATCTAATCCCGAGATCTCTCAGAAGCTAAGCAGGATCGGGCCTGGTTAGTACTTGGATGGGAGACTGCCTGGGAACACCAGGTGCCGTAGGCTTGGGAGACGGACCTGGCAACCCACTCCCAAAAATCAATCCTCCATTGAAAACCCTATGAATAGCAGGGAAGCACTGACAATAGTGTTTTCCCCTGTTGTATGTAGGGTCACTATGAGTCGATACCTAACAAAGGTCATGTGCTTTAACGTTCAGTCCCCAGCTGGTGGCGCTATCTGAGGAGGTTATGGAAACTTTGGGAGGCAGAATCTAGATTTGCAAAAGTGGCTCCCTGGAGGGTGGGTCTTTGGAAGTTCTTACCCTCGACCCACAGCCCAGGTCTCTCTCTGCCTCCTGCCCTGCCATACACCAGCCACTGTCAGCAGCCACTATGCCTGACCTGCTGCCATTATGGACTGATCTGCTGTGAGCTTCCAATAAACCTTTTCTTCCGTAGTTTGTTTGGGTTGATTTTTCAGCTATAGTAAGGATAGCCAACTAATATGCTTAAATAGAATGGTGCAAGATTGGCTTATAATCTACACACATTCTCCTATTTAATTTAAATCATCTCTAGATTCCTTATATACCTAATATTGTTGTTGTTGTTGTTGTTAGGTGCCGTCCAGTCGAGTCCGACTCATAGCGACCCTATGTACAGCAGATCGAAACACTTGCCGATTTTGTGCCAGGCAAACCATCTTATTTATGTTTAAGCCCATTGTTGCAGACACTGTGTCGATCCATCTGGTGGAGGGTTTTCCTCTTTTCCGTT